>LUCH01001072.1:38820-88349 GCA_013368495.1 Paragonimus heterotremus
GACTGTGGGGTCACCCGAAGTGTATAACCAGTATCGAGTAGACAGTGCGGGTGCTGTTAGTTCCATACATTGACTACTGTCTTGTATTCTGGTCTTTGAGATACAGCGGACATCGACATGCAATGAATCTAACGTTCGTGCAAGAGTGGCCTGTTGACCTATCTGTTTTAGAGTGCGAACGTTGAGAGCACCTATGTTAACTCGCACCCTAGGTCTAAGCAACGAACGAGAGAGGCCTGAAGCTAAGTGGCAAGAGACGGAACTTACCGGCTCAGTGTTACCACAGTTAGCTACATTTGTTGTGGGACCTGTGGAGTTACTATGAGAAATGGAGGTCCGGAGGGGCCTGAGAACTAAGTTTCATAGGAGCAGTAGCATGTTTTCGCCTATCTACCCCGCTGTATGCAGCAGATAGGGCGACCCGGTTTATACTGCGAGACGGCCGATGCAGTGTGGAATTACTGGTGTTATGATTATTCATGGTTGTGTGTGGGCTGAGATACTGCCATGGTGCCCAGACCCAGACAGGAGAACGATTAGGGTTCTCAAGTAAAGCCTTTGGCTCAAAAGCCTATACCGCAAAGCAGCGGGTGGGTGGCAATGTACGAGAACTGGTAGGTTTCCCGGAAGAAAATGCCAATCTTCTTCCAACCCCCAACCTGGAGGACCAGGAGACTGGTTTATCAGACCTCTACCTATTGGCCTGCCTGGTATGAGTGACTCTATCGGTGTGGTGGCCACACCGTCCAGTTTAGCCCAATAGGTCAACGAGATGCGCAAGCCGTCACTCCGCGTCAAGGTCCAGTCTCGTTGTGAGAGAGACAGTAAATAGGCGACAACAGGACATCTGAAAACACTACATCAAACATTCATCCGGAAGCGAAAAGTCAAAGGTAACTTAGTTGGAATGGATCGTCATTAGGCTAGCGATAAATCAAACAACTACAGGAACAACAGTGTTAGGAATGAACAGAAATTCTCAATCAGTGTGAAATCTAGGTGATTCGCAGCCCAGCTGGAAGTCAGTGACGCAAATGTGCTGATAGAATCCGACGATCAATAAACTAGAAAACTGCCACAGCTAACAACTGAAATGACCGACTACACAACAGAGAACGGCTAATGAATGATAACCGTAAGTGTGATCTTCGCGATGGACCATATCAGATAAACTGTGATTACCCAACAACCAGGCACAGGTCACCTATCGGGTTGCTGTAGTGCAAGTCGAATGTCAAAGAAACATTGCACCGACAAATATTGGTGGACAGGTTTTGTAAACAAAGATGGACTAGGCAAGTAGGTCAAGGCAAAAAATGAAAACAAACAACAGACACCAGAGAAATGAATTATGATTACGGGAAAGGTTGCTGGATAGATGACAAACAGAAGCGCATGCGATCAGACTTGGAAAGAAATTCCCATCTGGAGAAAGAGAACCATTAGACTGGTTGGTATGCGCATTTTACCGTATCTGTCATATCTGGATGGACAATAATCGGCTACCATAAACCTACAATCATCGTCATGCAGTCTAATTTTGAGCACTGTAATATTGCCATTAAATTTTTAACAGGCGCTACACACCCATTACCGCGTTAGTCACGGTGGTCAATGTTGAGGTCAGTGAGAGCAGCGAGTGAAGTGAGAAACAAGACAATCCAGCATGGAGAAGGCAAGTTGCGTTGACCGGAGTTTGTACTTGCCCACCCACACCACCTTGCGGCCCACTCCCGCATGCATAATGTCCTTTTGGACAAACCATCTAGCTTGGTCACATTTTGAAGTATGGCCTACACGCTCTACGTATTACCTACCGGTGGTACGAACGAAGACACAAGTACAAACGTGATTGACAAGTATACAGAACCGGAAAACAAAGATATGGTGGGTAGGCGCGCCCACGCGCCGCACCGATATGCTTGGCTGCATCTCCCTACACACCAGCCCAACAGCCTGCAGGCTACATCTACAATAACAAGAACAGCAGCAGTAGAAACAACAGCAGCAGCGACAACGACATTTGTGGTTATCCCGGTCTTCAATTAGCATTTCGTGCCGGAAGTTGGCGGCCAGAAGACAATCCCTTGTCATGGTTGCCATGGTTAGGCATGGTGCGGAGTAAGAAGAAACACGATAAGAGAGGATGGAATAGACAAAGAACAAACAAACACAGGAACTGAACGGACGCCGTCTATTTGTTTGCATGCCTGTTTGCTCGTGGGTGAGTGAGGTGATGGGCATGTTCGCATCTTGGACAGCTTGCGTAGACCAAATAATCGCACGCTGCAACAAGCTGAGAGAGAAAGAGCCAAGCCAAGATAAGGGCGACAGTTCGCAAAGTAATAACTGCAGGCCCGAAGGTAGGAGATACGGTCCACATAACTTTGCTTTCTTATACGGTTGACCCTCTGGTTCACGTCAAAATACTAGCAGAGATAATTGCAGATGGTAATTAATTGGTCTGAATACCACTATATATACAATGTGCTCTTTAGAGGCCCAGTTAAAAAGATAAGAAATAGCGCTAAAATATGCTCACATGTAATACCCTAAGAGTTGTTTCGAACAATCAGAAATAAATTGAAAGCAATAGAAAATGAAGATAGGTAGTACGGAATCGTGGAGGAGGTCTTCACAGAAGGTGAGATAGACTATAGACGAAGACTCTCAGAACGAATAAGGGAAACATGGACGCCTTATTGGTTGAATTTTTTGCAGTCTTATAAAAATAAAAGCAGAACAGTGTGTCATAACTGAATCAACCAGCTATGTTAGGAATGAAAAGAAAGGAAGAAAACGAAATGTTACCAGGTGGTTCGTCAAAAGTTGCCACCGAAAACCTGTAGAAGGCAAACGTACAACGCATCGAAAGGTTGATTGTCATTAACACGTCAAGTTGACAGATTTGTGGTACACCGAAATGGTGCATATGAGAGCAATGATGGAATAAACTTAAACAACAGCACACGTCGGACGGTAAAATTAAGTTGAGAGTTCGATCTTCCAACCCAAATAGTTTCGAATTATTGGATGAGTGAACATTAGTAAATTGAGTTACAGTTTGCAATCGTACAACTGACTTTAAAGAGAGTAACATATGCGTTGCTGTGACTATGAACCAATCACTAGGTGGTTTGCTATGGGTGTATTTAGGGATATGTGTGCGACAGCAAAACACTGATGGAACACCAGCCTGCTGAGTCACGCTGGAAAGGTCATAGCGGGAATTCTACTCAACGGACTCAATGACGACGAGTTGAGGACAAATATTTTTGAGGAACAAAAGGGATTCCAGGCGAGTCATTGTTCCACAGATCCAGGAAAAGTAACATGAACGCAAACAGTCACTGTTTACTCTTTTGTGGACTTCACGAAGGTGTCTGACTTCGTGAACCGCAAGACGTTGTGAACATTGTTTCGAAAGTGTTGGTGTCAAGAAAAGTTCGTCAATCCAATTAAAGAGTTGTATATGGATATGAAGGCGAAGGTGCGGTCCGGTGGATCGACCTTTGATGATTTTGACATTGCCACTGGCGTGAAGCAGGGTTGTGTCATAGCCCCAACCCTACATAGTTTATAGTTGATCCCAATGGCAGCAACTGCTCTTCAGAAGTGGGAGGAGAGTTTTCAAGTTGAGTACCAACAAGGTGGTTGTCTGCTGAAAATTTGACGCTTCGATACTCCAAGTCAGTTACGTAACTCCAACGACTATAGCTGTTGTTTGTCAATGACAATCTGCTAGTTGCGCACAGTGAATGACTGCAGAGAACGACCACAGCGAGATTGAAATTTATTTGAATATCAACACAGGTAACATGTTCATTCTCCCAGACTTTTCCGGGGAAGGCATCGTATCCACGCGTGGAATCCGCATCAATGGGGAGATTGTGGATAGCTACGCAGACGTCTGCTGCTTGGGTAGCAATCTATTAGCAAGTCTATCCGTGAGTAGCAAGGTGTGAGTTCGTATGGCAAAGTTCACTACTACTTGAGAGACATGCTTGAAACTTGTATCAACGAAATGTGTGGTATCTGAGCAGTCTCAATTTGCAATGTCTAAGACGCAGTTTGGGTGTTCAGTGATCGGACATGGTTTCGAAGAGTGAGCCACTTCGCCGAACGGACATAGACGAAATTAAAGCCAAGCTGATGCTCAATCAGCTTCGTTAGCTGGAACACACCAGTAGGATGTTTGATAGATGGATTCGAAAGCGACTGCTATACGGACAGTTGAAAGCAGGTAGGCAAATTCTGTGTGACCAGAAAATGCGATATCACGCTGCTATCCAAGCAGATAGTTCGCATTGTAATATCAAGGTTCGATCATAAAAGGACGCAGTCCTGAATCGAGTCCTCTGTAGGAGTACGAGCCGGACAGACGGCCGAAGGTTGAATGAGCGGCAGTTGTGCGGCTGTGAGCACAAGTGCGCAGTACGCAAAAGACCTATGAGGGAAGTAGGCTATGGTAATGTGACTATTTGACGAATACACTAGCCGTCTTGGTTTGGTACGTCATCAACGTACACACAGTGCACTGTCAACAAACAGGGCGAGTAAGTTAGGTAAATTAAATAGTTTCTGTTCAGATAGGTCAACAACCCTCGTTGTTTGGTAAATCACCCACAACCCCTTTCAAAAACTTGCGTCATAATGGCCAGCTACGTTTTCATCACCCTAACTTTGTTTGTGCACTGTAAGCAGAAAGTTATGTTTGATTCTCAGACCATAGTTAGTTTTTCGCTTTCATTTCTAAACCTATCTAGGATGCACTAACATGTATTCTTATAATGAAATACTTCTTATCATTGGAGTCTCAATTCGATGTCTCCCAGTGATGTGGGTTTTACATTTTCACTAACCTACTATCTGGCTAACCAACATGGACCAGTGAAGCCTCCACTCACACGCCACCTGATCTTATTCCTTCGGGTTAACACTAGATACGGGGTGTGAGAATAGAAGCGCAAACGGTTCAGCGCAAGCCGCTTGTGGAGACAGTTATGCGTAGACATCCCATTGTATCGTCTACTGTGATAGGTTAGCCCGGAAACGGATGCCGCCAACCGACATTACAATGCTACCCAAGTAAGTCTTTCAAACCGTAATTTGAATTATAATTCGTGACAGGATGCAAACTCAGACAGAACCGCGATCAATAGGCGACAACTCCGTAGTAGTAGAGAACTGAGGGGCGCGGTACGTAAAAGGACTATCGGGACTGTTTACTCAGACAGGGCGACCACCATGACTTCTATTCCCGTTTGTTTGTTTCATTTTGGAAATTCGTTTTACCAAACTAACCATTCATTTGAATTCCTAATCCTATATAAATTGGACTAATAGTTAAATCTACACCCGAGCTTTTCAGTTAGCCAGCACTATGATTCCCCTCTTCTTTCCACCCAAACTGAGATTTGAAGACCATTGTAAAAGTTGTCAACATCGCTTATGAGCGATAGGGATTTCGCTCACCACCTATTTAATTAGTCTCAATGAATTGTGCGACAAAGGATTCTGCCCATATTCCCTCGGCCTCATGCCACTGGATTTATACGGATACGAAATGCGTGGGTGGTGCAATACAGAAATGCATCGGTTTCCCTTGAGTTCCATCACAGTAGCACGAATTCAGGTAAGGAGAAGGGTGCCGTCAGGGATCAAACAAACTCAAATGAACCCAGCATCCTCAGGGATTTTGAGAACAGCCGACCACTGACTAACTCAGAAATGAACTCAAAGAAAAAACGCCGATCCGGTAGCTCAACACTAACAAATACGGATCACGCGAATAAGTAAACGGCCTTGGAGAAGCTTCAAACAAACCCGTGCGCACACACACAAGGATTGGTCATGCTAGGCTGCTCCTCCATAACGTGACAGATTCACAGCTATCATCAATCTTGCGTGGACGGCGCCCCTGAGGGTTGTGAGGACAATTCGGATGTGGGATTAAATCGGCTGATTAACCAACTAGCCACACGATCGATACCAAACTACGAACGTCAGTTGATTCCCGTGGAATACTTAGTTCGATATGTGAGTTTATGCATCCCGAGTGGATCTGAGTGTTGGCGCCTGCGGTAGGGAATCAAGGATGCACGTACTGGTGCGGTAAGTGATGTGCGTGCAGTGCCAACACATATGTCGAGGAGGAGGAGAAATGGGCGAAAAACGAAATGTGCTAAACGTGCACCAGGCATATGAGGGACATGGGGGGAGGGGTAAAGAAAGCGAGCATACGTTAGGTGTGAGTACGCAGGCATACACACACACACACACACACACGCATACATACATATACATAAAACCGTTCAACGTGGGAGGCGAGACAGGGCATGGCACGGCCGCGGGCGTGAGATGACTTGACGGATAGGTCGAAAAAACATTTGAAGATGGTCAACTATTGATAGGATATCTGACGCGTAAACATTGGTACGGGGTGGACGGGTTGAGTAACTGCTATCCGTATTTTCCAGTTGTATAGGCGTGCGCGCATAGAAAGCATACCAATGAAGAAGCGAAGGTGTGCTACCAGAGTGAAAAAGACAAAAGGACAATTACTGTGTTAGAGGGTGATAATGATGATGATGGCACGGCAGCAGTGTCTCTGCAGAGTAATGTACAGCCAGATGATAAAAGGGAGGGGTTTGGGGAGGGTAAGGATGTGTACGACCAGCGGAAAGTTGGGCTAGAGTACATGGCGTGGTGAGGCGCTAGCTGATTGTGATAAGTCAGCTAATTTCACTCAAGCTCAGGACGATTATCATGACCAGATATGGTGAATACAGAACGACTGACGACAGATTGGTCAAACGAATGGCTGAAAGAGAGGCCACCCGGACGCCCAAGAACAGGCAATGATGCTATTCTCCAAGCTGATGTGGGACAGTGATAATTGTGTACAAACGAGAACTAGAACGCATACACATACATCCACGATACCAGCAGCGGCAGAATCTCCAGGGCTGTCGTAACGTCACTCTCCATAGGTGAAGCTATGAGAACGACCCAAGATCGAGTTTCAAAACAGAGATACGCAGTAAGTAAAAACGGTAGTTTCGTTGCCGGATAAATGAAAAGGATGGATATTGGCTGGTCTTAGTTGAATACTAGTCTCATATTTGATTAGACATTTGTGCTATTACGAGGTAGACCAGGGTGATATCCAAATGAAGTTGATAAACCAAATACTCATGTGCGAAAGAACGGTATCATCACCGATTGCACACTGTAAACTAATTTAGCGGTCGGGAATTGTGGATATAAAGCTGGACGGTACTTGCGTCCAAAATGAGCAGAGCATAGCGGACCGATGCCCACACGTAAACCTGATATTCTAGATCCCATTACTTCTTAAGCTAGATATTATACAAACCCAATTAAACACCATATAGCCTGAGCACATAGTTTGAATAGTACAGATGTGCACATCGGCGTTTAGAGTAAACAATTATTGAAAAATAGTGGGGTTGTACACGCGTTTGAAGGGGACGTCAATGAGCTACTAGATGTAGTATGCTGAATGACAAGGAGTGTATATGAAACATTACTTTCCCTAACCAGAAGGAGGCAAATACGTAGACAGAGTTGGTGAATTCAAAGTGTACTCTAGTATACAAAGTGAAACTTTATCAGTCGAAGATTGCGTTCTTTAGTACAGACAGTCCGCTTGAGACTGTGGACCAGTCCACATATGCAGCTGTGTAATACAAGCATTACTCACAAGCGAAAATGGTTGACCGTTCACATATAATAGCTCGGTCGCGCCTAGTGTGAGGTCAATGGCACAATGATAAACACGGTTGCTTCATGAAAGCGTGACCAGAGTTCTAGTCCCGGCCATAGCAAGGACATACACCACTGATGAGCTCTAATAAGAGCGAAACTCGAGTCTGATGTTTCTTTTCGAAAGGGGTCGACTGGAAAGTCTATGGAAATGGGACAACTGCGGCTAATTGTGGGTGATGTTCAACTTGTAATACAACCTAGTCAGCTTGAGAACTTGCTGAAGAAGTACAAGTGAGAAAACGTATGCATGATAGCTTCGTAAACATTCCAGAATTGTGGTGGAGGAAAAATATTCGCCTCTCCTCGAAAGGTGCAACGTACAGCAAGTGTGTGTGTGTGTATTATCACCATACACCGCTCAACCTGTGGCCAACGGAGAGTTGGGCGGATAGATTGTGTTCGATCTCAGTTGTCAACAGGCGGGTTGATCGCGTGAACAAGGTAGTCGTTCGTTAGCGCGTATCGAAAAATTACGAGAACATGATCATCAAACATGATCATCAAAAAACAAAAATATACAGTTTACGACTATCAAGCCACGAACCCCTTACGGTGTCTGATTATTCATTGGGTTGAATGGTACCAACCGAAACTACTAACAAACGGGAGTTTAGATGATTACGGACACTTGATTGCCCCACTGAGTGGAGTCGATAGATGGCGCATTCCAAGTTGGGGACTGACTGGTCACTCGAATCGCATGTAAGAAGCTCCGATCCATACAGTAGAGTGCTGTAGTCAACAACGTGCTACAGTCTAGACAACTGCCAGCTGTTTTATATAAGGACCCAACTGGAAGCATTTCGAACTCTTGCCGAAAGACGATCCGAACTTCAGGAGTTGCGTACACAAACGAAAGCTGGCGCAATTACGAAATCAGGCAAACACTTGTGCCATCCGAATATTCACGAACAGATTTGAAAACCAACGGAATGCAAGAACTCATTCGAGTTGCACTACAAGTGATTGAAAATCATCGCTGAAGATAAAATATCACTTCCAAAAACAACGATCAGTCCGTGATTAATAAGAATGAAGCCGCACGCAACCTAACTCTGATAACCAAAACCTCGGTGGTAACGAAGATTCCACCGAACGCGCGAGAATCAACTGAACATGTCACCTGCACCAAGTCCACGAGGAAATGTAATGGCACATAACTTATTTACTCGAACATACACAAACTCCGATGGGACACAACACCCAATTTGGCTAAGCAAACAACTCTACTTTAAAACCAGTAGGTAGCATCATCATTAATGGGTCTACTCAACTCATGGTAACAGATTTTAGAGTATGTGGGATAACACGAATGTTGCTGACTGTTTAGGTAACCAACGACTCTACCAGTAATATAGTAACAATTACGATTGTGGAATCTAGGCTAAAACGTGATCTCTTAACTTGAACAATCACAGCTCGTCATCAGGAAATATTTTGTAGGTTCACTTGGAAAACACAGACGTTTGGATCGTTTGTAAATTGACTGTCGGATGAATCGTCAAACAATCCAGCAAATCCAAGCTGATAATAAGCATTCATTTGGCTTGTCTTTGTGATGAGTTATCCGCCATTTCAGATAGAGAAGATAGAAAAGCCTACGTTTTGCAGATGAATGGCAAGAATAGTTTGAGATGACGAAAACAGATTGTTCAAATTAAAAGGTAACCATTAGTCACAAACAATCGTAAGAGTAGGGCTACTTAAACTCACTTGGCTTGTGAATCAGACTAATCGGTCGAATGATTCAGAAAATGCGATAGTCACTTTTATTGTGCATACGAAGAATAACCACTGCATTTTACATCCATGTATAATTTACCATGTCTTCCAAAGTAGTCACGCTAGTTAGACTATAAGTTCATCGTAAACCCCGAGTCAGATAAAAGAGAAAATCATGTTTCAACGAAACAGAAATTCGCCACGGTGAGATTTCTAATTGTTACCTTGCAGTGGTTTCCTGCGAAATGCCAATAGGATACGAATAATACTCGGCCATATCAAACCAACTCGAAACAACAGATGGATCGTCGGACAGAGTAGAGACCATTTCCAGGTCAAGATAAAGTGAAAATGGCTTTCACAGTTCAAATGTGATGGTGAGATTAAAAAAAAGTTGCTCGCAATACGTAACTGAACACTGCATAAACAGGCTAAACACATTCGGAACTGGGCAAGTACCGCATAACTCGAGTCAATGCCAGAAGATAAGATGATAATGCACACCCATCAAACACAACTCCCACATTCACTGATCGGCTGGCGCTCAGGTTACATGCTGTGACATGACCCACGATGATCGGAAGGGCAAAGCAAAACCCGACATAGTTCCAATTGACCCTACTACGTGGTACATACACAACCGAATCATACCATACATTGGTCAATCAGTCGAATGAGAAACAGATGTTCGAATCAGTTGTTGGAAATTGGTGCGTTTAATTTAGGGTGTATAATTGCCGACTCATCAGTAGAGCGAAATATTGTTGAACTACGAACAACACCAGTTTTAGGCAAGAGACTGGGCACCTGAACAGGTGTCCGAATAAGAACAGAGGACAAGTGGTAAGACTTCAAAAATTAAGACAAATAGGTCGACCCTGAAAGACCGAGATGGCTTCCAAACCAAAGTGAACAAGTGAGTGTGAGTTCTTAAGTGTGCTTGATGGTTCCGGGAGAGAGACTAACTCAAAAGGCAAGTTTCTCAAACCATTCAAAGCTGATAAGTCACGAAAAGTGACGAAGCTCGGTTGGGGTTTCAAAACTAGACGTTAATCAATTAGAAATTCGAGATGCTATTGACACATCATGTTCTTTAAACGAAAAACAAGTCATTATTTGAATTACTCACTAACGGTTTGTCTGGTTAATGGAATATCGTTCTGCCAATTCATTTAACTTTGACCGGTAACACAAATAAAATAGTTGAAAAACGCGACCATAGTACGTGACTGGAAGTTGGCTGCAGAGCTCAGTTGCTTCCCGAACGTTTCTAAACTGGTGATTCGAGTGGATGATGGGTTGGAACAGAGCGAAGACTGTCATTGGGTCACTTTGTGTCCCCTTCACAGAGGCTATGCACTCAATCAATCAATCAATCAATCAATCAATCAACCACTGTACGTGTATAGCAAATATCTAGAGGGGAAATTTGAACAAATACGTAGACTTCACAAGGTTAGGTAGAATTTCCACAGTCAGTGCAATTCAACTGGAGGAGTGCTTAAAGAAGTTGCCAAAATCAAGTACTCCTTCAAAGGTGATAGCTGAATGAGTACTTTTGATAGGCATATTGGTGTCATACTGAAACGCATGTATAGTAGAATGAAACTTGCTTTGGTTTCAAAATCGAATAGGATACTTCAATTCCAGATAAAAGACGAAGACCAGTGCTTTAAGTCGATTATTTTATTTACCAATTTTCCTGACGCCGCGGAAACATTTATATCGATAACACAGGAACAACGTATGAAACGAGAGTCAATGGGTAGACCCCAAAGTAAATGTGGGATGTTCTAGCGCAACTGCTGATAAGAGATATTCAGCGAGGATGAAACGGCAATTTAATTACCACAAGACACTGATCGATCAGAGGTCACAACATTAGTACTGCATTGTCGTTCACAATTCTAGTGAACGCTAACAATTCACAAATTCTCGAATAGTACACAGTCTTAGTGATCAGTTATTCGCAGCAGGCTCTATATGCTCAAAAACAATTGACAATCAATCTTTGTTTGTCGGAGATTTGCCTTTAAGTATCAACCACGACCCAGATCGATGTGCTCGTTAGGTGATTTCGTTTAAGGTGTAGTGGTTTTGAGTTCACGACAGGAACATGCCCACTACCGGCTAGAATGTGTGAAATAAAGTAATATCGTAAACCATGTCTTTTGACAATTCTATTCAGTGGCTCAAAATGACTTAATGCTTCAATGTAGTTCTGCTCGAGTTAGGTGTTTTTATTCTTGCATCATAGGCGTGCATATTCGTGAATAGAAAATGATATAACTGATGACGGAAAAGAAATGCTGTAGCGAGAAAGACTATCAAAAGATCCCACTGCTGTTGCATAACGTTAGATTGACTGAACAATAAGAACGTACGTGCTGTGAAAAACCGCAGAAATATGGGCGGTTCAGGTTGAGTTCCCTCAGTGAAATTCGGCTTAAAAGGTTCACAAACGGCAAACGGGCACTGCATGACAGTGATTCGCAAGCACTAAAATCAGCCAGGCTCTAGAATGTTAGCCGTAAATAAGACAGACTTGTAATATCTCTATGGTTTATCAATCAACCTCTGGTAAGACGGCCAGTTGAAGCTAAAAGAGAATGATGGACAATTACTGACATATTAGCCTCGCGGAAACTCACACTTCTCTCATTTGCGTAAGCCAAACGGTCGATGTGCGAAGTGTAGCAAAGTAAACCATAATGACGGTCACCATTCACCACGAACAGACGTCAGACAGGCAACATCGGTCTACAACCCGACAGTAAGTCAACTAACGATTCAAATGATCTTCGTATTACTTCCAAGGCTGAAATCACACCTAGTAGGCAATTGTGCTTAACAAGGGCAACAGTAAAACGCATTCAACAACTACACGGTAACGGTTTATAGTTAGCGAACTCCAGCGAATCTAATACAGCATACTGACTTGAATATTCTGGAAATAGGCCACATCGAAAAGTTAATGTTTATTGACGATCCGCCAGCAAGTGAAATCACACTCACACAACTCCAGTTGTAACTAACTAGAAGTGCTTCCAAAATCTCGTCTGAACGCTAAAGATATGCATCAACTGAAGCAACTAGTTCCTATTTAACTGCGCACTACATCAGAGTAAGTGTTGTAACAAAAATTGATCCCAACCTTTGTATAATTCTACTTGTCCCATCAAAAAATACAGTGATGGTGACAGAAGATAATACGTTGATTAACAGAATCTATTTTGAGACAGGCGTTAGGAATGATGGTCGAGCTGATAAGAGCTTCAACTCGTGAAACTAGGGGTTACTGGTTCGATCCACCACGCAGGCAATCACAACTTCACGATCGCAAGCAAGAACGAAACTATGTGGGATAGAATCGGAGAAGGTCAAAGGTTGTATACTGTCAATTGCAGAGGCCATTGCAATTCACCTACACTCACCGTCACTGGGCGCTCAAAAACGGCTAATCAAAATTTTGAACCTTCCATGGCCGTGTACGCAAACCCAGGATAGAATGACAGCATAGATGTGACGCACCTCTCGCAGATTTCGTACAACGCACGTGATCAATGTTATGTGACTAGGTGTCATGACTCAAACCAGACAGAAACTGTTGACTGACATATTTCGCCTCAGTGATATGTAATCTACCTTCCCCAGCGAACCTATATAAATGTGTTGTATTTAGCCTGATGAGGAAACACCGAAAACGAGCTTGTTTGCTACGAGTTTCTTTTTATTCGTGAATGTGAGGATCACCGAACAGTATATGTAGATTATTAAAAACATCGGCTGGACCGGTTTTTGTTCTGTACCGGCGGATACCGCACGGTTAAACAGGAGGTCACAAACAGTTGTCAACAGGAGTGAGTGAAAAATGCGTCAAAGCAGCCAACGACTGTTCACACTTGTCACAATCTACCAAAGTACAGGCGTTCTCAATTTGTTGCTAAAACCAACCAGTCCATTACCAAACAGAACGTAGACACAAACCTGCTGGGCAATGACAGTATGGATCCAGACAGAACAATCATTGTGAATCGTTCTACTGGTTAATTATTCAATCAGTTAAGCTGAGTGCTGCGGCGCAAAAACGATAAATTGTTGTTGCCATTATTATTACACAGCTACCACCTATGAAACAAGAACAGAAAACAATGAGTTAACGAACACAGAACGGTGTGAAAAAAATATCCTTTGAAGAATAAGAATGTAACGACATATAAAGAAGGTCATGATAGTAAATAGAGAAGCACTCCCACCACCGATTTTGTCTCACAACCATGTCTTTCAAAGTGACTAGCCAGCATCCTTTGGATTCCAAACAAGAAACTGAGTGAAACCAACGGAGGTCAAGTACTTTATATCACTAACTCAAATTATGAGTTTATGACCATTCTAGTTTACCAATCATACCCAGAGATCCCAACCAAAGTACAATATAGTGGGTATTAGGTAAGCAGGTGTAAAAATTATCCGAGTCACTTTAACTAATGACGTAGAAGTACACTGCATAGCGACAAACTAGCTATACCTAACACGACATTGAACCCCATCATTTCTCACACATTACTGCAACCGAACAGGAAATGCACACAAGGAGTGCCAACACAGATATCCCTCAAAAATAACTGACGAGAGACGGCTGAGTTTGGTAACCGCGAGGCAGTACCACGCATACGGAAGCGTCGTACACCTTGCCCTTCAATGAGAGACCGGTATTAGTGGTGTTTCACGTTAGAAAATTCTAACTAGATTTTAGTAATATGTAGAGGGATCGCTTATCCAACCTCATCATCAGCTGTGATATAACTCTCACAGTAAACGAAATTTTCCGATTAAATTCAGCCCGTCACCACCGAGGGCGAGCACAGTTACAGGATCCCGTCACTCTTGAAGAAGCATTTTGTAGACAGATGGCTCAAAGCGTACATCCCAATTGCCCGAAACTTCTGGGGATGCTCACACAATGTCACCAGGCAAGCCGATATCACCGGCACAGACTAAATGGACCATTACGTTTTCTGGGAGAAACCTTACACTACCCTTGATAAGACTATTTAGAGCTTGAGCAACATTACCGATCGGACAGTTGAAGAGAAGGCGGCAGGACAGCTTCGCTGCACCTGAATAGAGACGACAAAGGGTGGGGATAATGTGTTATATATCCCAACTTTATCCGATTCTAAATTCTGATCGTCTATTGTTCTCAGAATGAACACACTCAGATTCTAATCAACAGCAGACAGTTCTAGAGAATAACTCTGTTAGCAGGATCCAAGGCAACCACGATATCCAGAAATACAACTACCGTTGGTCGTTAGTATATGTGGGGTATGTTTGAGCAGAGGGTGAGAAAGAGAGCTACTCAATGAGTTCACTAACAATGTTATTCTACATGCTTTTTCGATAACCTGCAGAGAGAAAGGGATACCGACAGCTCAGACACAACGAAAATCAAACTGTTTTCGAAAGCTGGTGCAAAATTTAGGCGATCCTTCTCATGATGAGAGTGACCAGCGACTCTACTGGTACACCAAACCTTGGGGAGTAGAACCAACAGCAATGAAGTACATTTTCAGGATAACAGATGGATTTTTCCCAGCCTCCGTCCACTGGAATCATGATCAATCAAGCTGTCCGTCGACCAAAAGCTGAAAACATTTCGGCGGGATAGCGCACACTGTCACTACAAGGTCTAGATGCCAAACGGACCTGAAAAAACGGCAAGTTACGGCCAGACTATCCATTGTCGTGAAACCAGACAAAATATGGAAAGTTGGCAGTCTCCCGTAACCTTTCTCAAATGAGTCGAAGAAAGCTGATTTGTAGGGCAAAAGAAACTATGTCCAACATATTCGCAAGACGCTTGATGGAGACCAGATAGCCTGATAAACAGAAGCAAAACCACAAATGTTAGTATTCGGATTGAAAAAGTAAATCTCGTCGGTTCTGTAGGTTCTTCTGTAATGCAGAATAACATGATACAGAGTGGTGACCGATCACATAAGAACAAGAGAATTTGGTCACTCCTACCCAACGAACAAGAAGAACGCATCGATAGAATCGAAAACGATAAAGTGGGTCCTCAAGAATGAGCGTCATTAATTTGAGCGACCACAATCATAAGACAATGACAATTATGAATCCCTGCCCGTAGACCGTGTTGCTATCTACCTGTGGCACATGATCCCCAACCAACCCTGACAAGGAACTTCTGGTATAATAGACAAAGCCGTGAGTCATTTATTCGTGTGCAATCGTGTTTTTTGATAACAGAGCGACCTTATCAAACCAAAGAAGTACGATTTATCCATAGACAAACAATAATCCTTCCGAGGAACGGAAAGAATGGAGCTCTGTTTATTGGCTCTATATGGATTAGCAAATTAAGTGACTGGTCAAACAGCGCCAAAGCCACGCAAATTCCGACCGTAATGTTCTCAGTGTAAGATATGTAGTATGGCCTACGCCTGAAGACCATCGTTCTGTTGTCCATATCGATCTCGCAGATCAAATCGACCAGTTCCATTGAAGCCTACTCCAAATGAGCTTGGGATGTACCCACAACTCAAACCCGCAATTCCTCATAAAGCCTGATCCTCTCTTGTACCTACAGTCCAGCAAAAACTTCGAGTTAAGTAATGGGTAACAAATAACCGTAACATTACCTGACGACTTTTGCTCTTTGCCTTGTGGAAATTCATTCGTCACGCACCCCTCCAGTTAACAACTGAACACAACACGATGCTGGCCTAGTTTAGTGAGTAGTAGTCGTCAAAATGAATCCTTGTTGAAGTGATCCTGCATTTCTCACGTCCCCATTGAACAGAACAAACCCAGTCAGTGTAAAACGCTTGTTAACATTCAGAACTATCAAAAAGCTGAAATAGAGCATACCTGTGGATGGACAGAAAAAAAACACATGCCAATAGTGACTGTACTCACTCAAAAACACATGAGTACATGTCCGCAGGTAGTACACTTAGTTATCTAGCTAAACAGCAAATCACATTCGACAAACTAAACGTTACACTTTGACACGAAGTTGAGGTCAAAAGCAAACAATAGGTAAGATGTAAAAATCAGGTACAACTATAGTTTTGAGGACTGGTCGAGGAGATACGATTCAGCTGGGCATGTAATCAGACACCTCTGAACTTAATTCTGTGAGTACAAAACTGAACATCAGAAACGTTACCAGCAAAAGACAAACGTTCAGAGGGCATACGGACACAGGCTTTGAACTTTATTAGCCATCTGTAACATCTGAAGAATGTTAATGCCAGGTATGGCTGTCATCATAATGTGGCAGAGAAGAATCCACAACATAAAGAAAACATAAAGTTGGCCAGACCAAGTGGATCTACAGTGATAAAACAGTCCACTCAGATTACAGTTTGTTCTTCTGAATTAAGGCTAATCTGTCCGACCGAGTACAACACGCGATCCACATGCATGATGTCAATAGTAACTGAGATTATTCTTTCTGCGCTACTACATCTTATAATCCCCCAGTGGTGGAAGTTTGTCACACCGCAAACAAAAACTGCAAAAATCGAGCAGGCTCATTTGAGTACAAACCACGGATTACGCAGTCGATACTGGTCAGAAGTGAGCAAGTTCAATACGGAGCATTGCTTGCGGATGCAAGTGGACGTGACATGACTTCAAGAACAGAGGACACTTTGCCCGCCCGTGATGGATAGAAATTGCGGTCAGCATGAGAAGGCCGAAGGACAGTAGATAAACCGTAGAGTGCACATACACATATACAGTCGGGCACTGGGATCCACTTGGACAACAACAGTCAATATGTATGAGCATTAATGAACCGGGCGCCACTGAGGCGTAGCCAGACACGAGCAGTCCCAGTTACCACGATTCACTTGATGTTACTCGAGTGTACGCACATACACATATACATGCACAGACATGTAAGCACGACCAAATGTGGAGACATCTTTACAAACGCAGTCCCATCAAGACTGTGTATGGCAGTCATGATAGATAGGTACGTCAAACCTGAGACGCACATTCAATGTGACATGAGAGTACATAGGCCAAACGATGTTGGTTGTATGACACGCAAGCCCTGTCAGGGGGATGTACGTCCAAAAGGCACATCTAAACAGTAACATCCATTTACACCGTACACTACATATGCCAGAAGTATATCCATATGCGTACATGCATAAATCACACAAGATGAGGCACCGTGGCAAAATGATTGACAGCCACGAATGGACTGTACACATATATGCGTGCATGTATGCACAAAAGGCGCGCACAAAGCCATGACGATCTCATAGATAAAACTAAAGACGATCGGTTGACCGACCAGCCGACCGACACATTAGCGTGTCTCATCAGTTGAAGAGTCTCAAACAGGACTGCTTGACCGATGAGAGCTTAGAGACGTGTGTAGGGGAGGATGAAGGAATAGATCTTTGCAAACTGCATGAAACAAACGAACACATAAAAACTCGTGCACTTGCAAGAGTGTACGTCTCTGTCGAATGAACACAGACACATTAGAGATGTGTAGGATATCGAGGAAACCGGTAAAAGCGCTAGTGAAAACAAGTACGCACAAAGTTATGAACTAGTACGACAGTTTACGATAATTTTCGAGTGTAATTCAGCTTCATGATGGTTTGTTTCAAGCTAGCGAAAAGCAAACAATCGACTCTAGGGACTAGCATTTCAGACGGACACTCATCCGAATTAATATGCATGGAAAAGGAAACAAGACAATGTGGCAGTACGATCCAACTAAGAAGGAATATCTTAGTGTACAACCGTATGGTGGTACGAAAATAGCATTTGATCGCTCTAATACGCACTAACGAAGCCTTGTTTTGTGAATATTTGCTAGTCAGACAAAACTTTCACGGGTTGGTGTCGATCATTAGACAAAAATAGTACACATGTTTCACAGTAGTAAGGGGGATGTGCCACGACCGTTGTGTTAAACAAAACATAAGCGTCAAAACCATCACCATCACAGATAGATGTTAAAACAAGAGATAAATAAAGGAATATCCACTGGACGAAGTTACTTAGCTACAACGGTAACTCTAAGCACAAAGCCTAGTGTAAAACTTGAAAATTTGCAGCTCAACTGAAAATGGAGCAATGTCCAGAGTACATGTTTATAGCAGACAGAGATGTGGATAGATAGTAAAGGAGAAACAGATCGGTGGGGCTTGAGCAAAAGGCAGTGGTTATGAACAGTGTATAAGTGAATTACATATATTGTTCACAAATAAGGAGACGGTTGGTTAGATTGAGGAAAAGACTGCAACCGGAGTGGAATAGTGGGGTTTAACACGAAGAATTGTATCGCGCATAAGTTAGTTGACCGACTGATTGATGAATGAGCATGTATGTAATAACCCGATTAGAACTACTACGATTCACTGCACCGCGAAAGCGAATCGAAACAGATAATATCGCTGCTATCAAGACAACAGAAATGAACTGCGTAGCCAAATGATGTCAGCGAAACCATAATTTGAAAATTTGCCATGGTTCTGAGTTTGAACACCTATCCTCATAAATGACTGTGTCACGAGGACTTTCAGTAGTGTACACTTTAAATTGCTTCCATAGCGAGTACACACATATTTACACACAACTACGTGCGGACAGGATCGAGCTAACCGGCGATTCTGTTAGATCCACGGTCGGTCAACAACAGTGAAAGATGACGTGATCAGTGAATACCTCTGTCACACCTGTCTTTGGCTATATCGAAACGGCAAAACTCGCACAGTGAAGCGCACACAAGAGTGTAGGTGGCAAACCAGCAACAGCAGCTGAGAAAGCAATGAATCCACCGTAAATTACATCCCACCCACCAGCGTAAACCAAACCGATGCCAATCAATGAGGATACAGTAGAAAATCCAAAGGTAACAGGAGCGAAAGATTGAATACGGACAAAAAGTGAACGGCGACATTTGGCCATTTCATTCAGTTTAAAGAAACGGTTGACTTGACGGTAACGTCAGTGGTTGACGACACTTTGACGCCAAACAACTACGAGAGGAAAAAGAAGCACAAAGTCAAATGACTAAAAGGAGGAGAGGAAAGGGACTTCTACAAAACTGGTGTATGACAACTTCATCGCAGTTCCCACCGCTTACAAACGTAGTTTAGTGCGAACCATTTTTTACCGAGCAAGGAAAATATGCACAGCCGATCATCTAAAGGCTGAAGAGGAGCTCTTGAAGAGTGTTCTGCTGGCGAATGGATATCCGGCCAAATTTATTGAAATTAATTGCAAAGAACGAGTGGCTACCCCCAACCACAATCAGTGCCGAAGAAGCAGGTTCTTATCACCCTTCCTTACACAGGTGACCACAATATCACCGATGTAAGTCGAAAGTTGAAGTCAACCGTTGACCGCGCATATCCCGCAGCGGAATTGCGCCTGTTGCTTTCCACTCGCAGGATGAATCTCCACTGCCCTGATCGTTCTTCCTCTGAAAACTCTGCCTATCATGTTATCTACCAGTTCACTTGCAGTTGCGGTAACTCATACATTGGCAGAACGGACCGAAGCTTACGACAAAGGAAGGCGGAGCACATCCCCAAGTGGCTAGTGCAAACAATGACTCAACGCGGGTCAGTATGCCAACACTCGAACAGAAATCTGGCGTCTTCGATCGCGAACCATTTAATCGCAACAGGTCATGTGGTTGACCCCGTCACTTCGTTCATGGTCCTATTGCGTAACCGCAACCCCAAGCTGTTGGCATTCTCGGAGGCATTGTTGATCAAGCGTCACGCACCGGCTCTTTGTTGGCAAAAGGTGCTGACACAATCAATTCGGTTACCGTGGCAGTGAACCCTGATTGCTCCCATGTGATGTTCGATCATTTCATTGTTTTGTCGCCAAGCCCTTAACCTATATAACCGAACGTCTTATGTAATCGACTGATGAGAATAAACGAAATGCTTGCATCTCGCAATGTATGTCTTCTCGTCGTCTTAATGAACTGGATAAAGGGAACTCAATGTTTTAAATATCATTAACTGTCTTGCTAAACGGAAAACTCAGCCAAACAACACCAACATTTACGTTTAGTAAGCATCTTCCGGGAGATTTCCAGATAATAATGGTGAGACACTAGGACCTCAATCGGAAAGACGAACCTGGCTTAGAATGGTTAACCTACTGGCAGTTGTTTCCGTGTGTTTAAGTCAAAACATCGTTTTTCCACCGCGAGCTAAATGCCAGCCAGTTGTGACACCGGAAAAGTTGGCCAACTCAGTACATGATCAAATCACCCAAATTTATGCATCTCCGGGAATCGAAAGAACGATCTCGCCTGGCTTTCCACCAAATATCTACTGTTTAAAATCAATGACGTTTATTCACTGGAACCCTTGATAAATGCAAAAAATGCAAACATTGGTGGCCAAACATTTTCAGACGGCTAGTGTCCTTTGAAACACTGGGTTCCCTTTAACCACTTCATTATTTGTATGATGTATTTAACTTGCATGTTTTACGTCTGCGACTGATGAGAGTAAATGAAATGTTAACATATCGCAATATATGTCTTCTTTCTGCAAACCAAGAGGTGAAGTTTTATAATCGCAGCGTAGCATTGCTGTAACAGTCCTCTCATACACACGCCCCTTGAAGTTCATACCTCAGAGATGATCTGTATAATCTCGAAGCTCCAACTTCAGAAATAAGACAGGGTTCCCAGTCTTCATGCTTCCGTTGTTGTTGATGCAACCTTATCATCTAACATCAGAGGTACGTAACGACCGAAGTCACGAAAACGTAAAGCGCACCTCGAAGTACTTATCAAAGTCAGAACTGTTACTTACTGTTTACTAGTCTTCCTGAATACTGTCAAACAGTAATGTTGGCAAGATCGGTAACCTTCCAATCAGGTAATGAGTCTAGTCTGACATTCTGAGAGTGGCGTAGGCAGCCTCCAACGAAAGAACAATACGCTGTAAACCTAGCAGGTCTAGAATAAAGTCAATAACCTAAGCACAGTGACTGTCGATGTTTGCTCTAAAAGCTAACAGTCTAGTAACGGAGGGTATTCTGAATAGATCAAGTTTCGACCCCTTGGTGTGTAGTTGGTGCAAAATTAGCGGTGAGAAAGATCGCGCTCATTCAATCAAAGGGATGTCAACAAGCCATTCTATACCCTTCCCTCGAGATCACTTTTGTGATTCGATGCCTCAAGGGGCTTTTCTGGCATTGAGATAAATCTACAAAGTGGCCTAAATTAGGTTGGCCACACTGGCATAGTGAGGTAAACAGCGGAAACGGAAGCATCATACTGGAGTCCTGATATCCTATTAAAGCTTGCAATAGCAGGTCTACTAGCCCCATCGAAGCAGTAAGCACTGACTGCATATTGCCGAGGAATGGTCGTACTCGTCAAGTTGTGTTAGTCACATCTCATGGCATCATAACCCTAGTATGTTCAGTTTACCGTCATCCAATCGTCTTCGCTGACCTAACTCCGTTGGGAGGCTTGTCAGAGCAAATCGATGCAAAAGGTTGAGATTCAAAATGGTGTTTTTGTTTCCACTCTGACCCACTGCAACAATGCAGTAAGATTAGGCCAGGTCACAACGTAGATTTAGTAAAATAACACAGAAACCCGCTAAACGATCCTAAACTGACATAAAGTCAAGGAAAGGTGACAAAGGGGAACGCTACAGTGCTATCAGGATATCCTAAAGTTAAAATGATATAGACTAACAATTTAGAAATCTCACAAACGTTAGAGTAGAAGTTTTGACTGTGGTTCAGTTGAAAAATATGTGATATTGACATGCAAACAGCATGACCGAAACCTAAATTACGTATTTCCTCCAATAAGTGATAGTGGAAACGCTTATAGCTGTGATCAGAAGCCGTAGACATAATCTCTCGACAACGCTTCTGTCAGGCATGCTCCCTTCTTGTTACGCGCGTCATGATTAAGAGACGCGAACAGATGGTTTCGGTTAGGAATTCGATCGGAAAATGACAAATCTAACCTCATCGACTGAAATCAAGGAAGTAACGGAGAGACGATATACAAAAGTCCATCAGGTATTTCAATGGGTGCTATTAAAATTACACTTTGATCGGTATTAGAGAGCACTATCAATTGATGACAACCACCAACATATATCAACGACGGGAGACGAGAATCGAAGATTAAAATTCAGTTGAGACTCACAATTATCAAGTTTGTTTATTAGGTGGGATTTATCAAGCTGGCCTGGCCAGCACGATTGGCCAGTCGGAGATAAGTCCCTTGAACACAAAAGCAATGTGGTAGACGAACGACAACGGGTGGAAATGCGACAAGGATATTGGATGAGAAAAATACACGAGAAGAGAATCGCAAGTACCGCTAAGGAGACTGCAAATGACAGTATCCTAACCAGTTCGTGCAAAAAATCAATCCAGTCTGTAGTCTCAAAACAACGTCGATTTCAAACATAAAGTAAAACGTAAGACACACACACACGATAAGCAAAGCAAGGAGTATTGCCATATTATGAAGTTTGGGGTTTAGATACGCGTCAAACACACATCGACAGACAATGAAGTCCCGGCAAACGAGAAAGTGAGCGGCTAGGTTGAAAAGGTGAACCTGGAATAGGATTCTTGACCATACACACAAACCAAACTGACCGTCGTCAAAAAGAATGACGGGCGGTGACATGGAATCGGAATGAGTATGAAATAATGACAATGCAAAATTTTCACTCAACCCGACAGTACAGTAGAGTAACTCACCAGACGAAGAGAATCCTTAACGCCTCCACTGTAAGCAGTCACGCTAAGAGGCCCACTGTGACTGCCGCGATCGGTAGAATTAGCAAACGGGAATGATTCCGCTCCGAGCTCTACGGACGTTCGTTTGCTAGGTGAGATACGGGGAGACGAGCGATGCTGATTGGAAGTAGCCACAGCTGCTGCTGCTGCCACCGCGGCTGCAGCTGCGGCAGCAGCCGTTTGTGGGCTATGATAAGACTGATAGTACTGCGACAAATTCATTCCACCAGGAGAAACAGCTGACTGGAACCATCCATTAACCCCATTTCCGATACTACCTTCAGAACTGGCATAACCGGAGGATGCAGAGGAAGACCCGCCTGCACCCCTTATGTTGCCAGCTGTCCATGAAGCAGTGGAAGAGGAGGATGGATGGTTGATCGACGATCCACTGACTACCGGTGGCGCATGCCCAGACCACATCCCATGAGCTAAGGAGGAAGGGAAGGTCCCAGTACTGTTGGGTGTGTGGGTCAACGAGGAACTGGGTGGTGCGGTGGTCATGTGGGGTGCTGATGACGAAGCCGAGGCTGCGTTGACCGCCGCCATAGCTGCAGCAATCGCCGCCGGATATCCAGGGAGAAAGTAGCTGGCTAATCGTGGATCCGTAAGAAAGGGCATCTTGAACACTGGAAGGCGATAAAGCGGAGAGAAAGATTGAATCAGTGGTGCGAAAGAAATAGGCTTCAGAATAACAAAGAAACTCTTCGCATTTAAAGTTTCACGTCTGTCAACGACGAAGTAATAACGATCGGTGACCGCCTAAGGAAAAATTCACAGAAGACCGAGAAGAAGTCCTGAGCTTTGCAAACATTGTGTTGACAGAAAACAACAGTTAAGCACACGCACGCAACCAAACAAATAAGCCTACAAACATAGGCTATATAGTGATTCAACGACCAAGAAAACAGATATTTGATAACTGACACAATAAAACCTGATACGAAATGCCACCAAAGAGAGCCAACGTTTAAAAAATGCTGTGAAGGTAGTGAACGCATCATTACCTAGAGATGATTATGCCCGAACACGTATCAAGCGTGTTCAAAACTAGGTTTGTTCCGCACGTGCAAAAAAAATCAATCATCGCGTATTACATAAGACATATAAGCAACACTTTACCACATGATGCAAAAGAGTTAGTGCAGATCAGAATAAACACTAGCAGAGACACTTCATAGCTTTCACTTGGCAAGCATTTGGGAGATTACAACCTACATATTTGGCGATTACGGACATAACAGGGAATTAACTGTGTGCATGGAAGACAGTTAGAATGGCTCATGGAAGTCGACGCTCGTATCCGAGAGAGAGAGTTTCAATGTCGAGAACGCAATACAACCTGCTAGCTTTCCTGTTTTGCCACAAGCCGTCAGGTACACACTGCAATGATGGTTACACTATAGCATAATGTGGAACGTGAGGCAGATAACCATGTATGGTTAAGACCTATTATAATGTTCTGAAGTTTCACGTGATTTCTGTTTGCCAGAACTCCATACAGATTAATCTTATAATATGTGTCTGATGAGGTATACATTACAACTTGAATTCTCTCCAACTATGAGCAGCCATATAATCTGTTCATGCCTGAGAACGAACATGTAAGCCCCGCGATTATATTCGAAGAGATTTGGGGTCTAATGAAAGTGAGCAGAAAAAGGGTCAGTAAAAGAATCACACGGACAAAGAAAACGCTC
Organism: Paragonimus heterotremus; assembly: GCA_013368495.1. Taxonomy (NCBI): domain Eukaryota; kingdom Metazoa; phylum Platyhelminthes; class Trematoda; order Plagiorchiida; family Troglotrematidae; genus Paragonimus; species Paragonimus heterotremus. Next base: position 63,843 of record LUCH01001072.1, read on the forward strand.
TTTCAAAAGGGACACGTAGCAATAGACCGATGATTTATGGATTACAAATGGGCCAGAAAAGATCTAAGTCTTGTCCACAAACACCAGACCATCCATTAGCAGATCGCCTCCCGCTGAACTAGTAAAAGATCACTCTTCAAAACTGGAGTATGAAATGAACAAACCACCGCAGAGACAGAACCTATTCAGTGTTAAGATCTGTTCATGTTGGAATGTACTGTTTAGCACTATAATCACGGCTAAATCAGTTAAGGTTTTAAAAACTTTACTCCATTCGCATATAAGCGAAAGAAAACTAGTACCACAAGTTCCAAGATCACTACCACGACCCACTTTCACTAAACATATATATATATCTAACACAGCGCTCCTTCAACGTGCCAAGGCATTAGTTATAGACAGGTTCGTAGCTTCATTCAAAACCCATCGCACTTATATGTACTCATTCTTTCCCCATATTTATGAACCGTTTAGAATTCAACCCCCGAGTAACAAATAGAAAGGAACAAAAACATAAATCCTATACCCTCCTACGAAAATCTATAAATCGTGCTATACACTGTACAGATCACTGTTTGTAGATTGGGTATACTTTCTAAAAAAACACGGAGTCCGCAGTGAGTCCACTTGTATAGAAGAAAAGCACAGAGAGTACATAACATATCGGTCAAATGCAGCACAGAAGACCAAGCATATAAGGAAGCATAGTAAGAATTAATCATAAGAAGACTTACAAGGAGCACCATTCTTCCCGAATATGTCGAATAACCTCGGAATCTGCAAGGACAAAACACACAATAGAGCAGTGTGTAGATTGGTGAAAAAAGTGCTAAGTATAAAATAGCGGGAAGTAAACTCAATTATTTAGAAGTTTCTAGATATAACGAGCTAAAAACGGGATGTAAATTAACGACAAAGCTATAAAAATGTAAAGGATTTAAGTACCACGACGAACGACAAAATCAAACAACGTTAAAAGTAACAAAAGGTTTCATAACAAGAACGTTAGGTACTTTATACCATTTCTTATAGGACGTCCAATTACAGGGTGGCATTGTTCTTTGGAGCTCATTCAGTAAACTATCAACGTTCAATAAAATAAAGCCTTGACGTGAAAGCCTTTCTCCCTCGAATTCAAGCTACAGATGGACCGCCAACCTGAATCAAGTAGTGTGAAAATAGGTGAACATGATACAGAATCTCACAGTCACCATCATCGTCGTTGGTACATATTATCAAGGACTCCGGAGTAACAGCGTTAAGAAAGTGACGGTTGTGGAGCAAACAACCATAACAAACATCCGAATGCGAGTGGCACACATGCAGCAAACATGAAAACTTGTTTACCGGACACCAACACAAGTTAGCCGAAAACGGGACGAGGTTGTCTGATATACTTGTCAACAGACGTACACGTTCGGAAAGCTGTGAGTGTAGCATTCGACGAACTGAAATCGCATAAAGTTGTGACTGAACGCACAAACACACGTGGATAATTGACACAGTAATTAAGAAACAAGCACGTTTGAGTCCGCCGTACGGGCACACATACATGCGCATGTGAGACAATTCGCCAGCATCAATACCGCTCGCTGAGCCAAAGCAATGCAGTAATCAATGGAGGCGCGAAACCTCCTCTCTAATATGAATAGGGTATCGGTTTGTCAAAAATTACGTTGTACATTTTACTGTGCAATTGAAAGCGAGAACATAAAACATGCAGATGCACGAGATAAAAAAAACAATCAATACAACACCTCAAGATTTGATCCATAATTCGTAAGCCACATTCTATAAAGTATACTTTTAAATTTAACCTAGAATGGATAAAATCAAAGATGATGTTATGTCTGATTGTGTGGCACCAAGAATGACTAGAATAAAAGCAAAGAAATAATCACTAGAGGGCTGACATCAAACAGGCTTTAGTGGAGCAATGCCATAACTGAGTAAACAACCATCTGACAGAGTCTGTTTTCGTGTATTCACTACAATCACATGATTAAAAATTACGAGTTAGTATGTAGTTACGAAGATGGTCTGGCAAGCTTATCAATATGCAAAGATGTGACGACCAGTTGTTTTTGAAAAATCCTGGTTTAACTTCAAACAATTTCAGAGACGATTGCAACTGTTCGTCGTGTAGTCAGGGTGCTGGACTGATTACCCATGGCTAGTCACTGTAAAACCGTCAATTGCTGAGGGGAAATCACATAGTGGCAGAGAAAGACGTTCGTCAATCATATCCTCATCTCGACCACAGTAACTATTCCTGTCTGAGACTGGACATCCTAACGACATCCCAGCCGCACGTAAGACACTAGATCATATGTCAGTAAACACTTTCGATTTAAACAAATGAGTGCAGGGGAGCAACAAACAAAGGAGTCGAAATCGAAAGAAATTCCTCTAAACCGAACGAGAGAAAACAATCAGATTACTGGTCATGAGGAAAGATAGGAGGTCTCCTGCAGACAGCAATGCACTACCTATCGTCAAATGGAGACAAAATACACTAATTAACTAGAAATCGGCTTCGCACAATGTGTTGCCACCTTAGGAATTTCCTCGAAATGACTACAAACGCTCTGTTTCTGCATAGTTATAGTGTTATTAACACAAGTCTGAAAACCCGCCGAGCAACAATCTTTTGTAATATGCAACCATAGCGACACTGTTTTAGGTTTACACTATTCGGTTGTTCCCTTATCCTCAGCAGACTCGCTACAGTCAACATCCGTTTTCATTCTCAAAGCACAGATAAACACTCATACTGGTTTGATAGTTGTCACTCAGTGTGTGTAACCCAAACTACCATATGATATCGAATCTTAAACGCGACAAAGTTATTCAGCCAAAACAGTCTGTGAATTCAATGCATGTGCTGACGAGGTGTGAATTGCGTGCACTAACCATGATCTGTACGTAGCCTCTGTTCAATGGGAAAATCTGAAAGACTAAATGTTTTACAACTGAGTCTCTTCCAATTTTCTTGTTCCCGGGTAGTTTGGAAATAGTGGGCTATCTGTCTACTATACGCATAAATCTTTCACCTCTACTAACGGTGACGATAGTACACACAAAGTGAACGTCTAAACTTTGTGTTCAATTTGAAAGACTGTTATGCAGTTTCTAACGGATATTCTGAATGTGTCTGAGCACTTGGTAGCAATTTTTAGACCAGCTCGACCACAAATATAGCACACAAACGTGAACAAACTTGTAAAATCAGTAAGCAGTATGAACCATCTTGGACTAACGGGTTCCGCACGTCACACGCGTCCCGATATGTTTACGTACACCTAAGTGAAGGCTATCCAAAAGTGGTAATTAGAAAAAAACCCGCACGTCATAGTTACCACGGAGTGAACAATGTGACACAAACACTACCAATTATCAACATGCAGCTTGGAAAGAACATGTCAACTCTGCCATTTTACATATAAAAATAGGTTTGTGAAGGACGGAGAAAGAATGGTGACTCCGCGTTCTTACCATTCTATTCAGGAAAACAAAACGGTTATGAATGCATATGGAAAAGAAAGGCGAACGACTGATGAGCCACGATCAAACAGCAGCGAAGCACAACAGGGCAGTACTATGATGAACAAACGCCAGGATCAAACAGTAGCGAAGCATAACATGCCAGTATTCTGACACATTAGCACACTGGGTGAGTTGTAGGAGTATACATGGATAGATAGGGAGTAGGGAATACAAGTTAACTCACACGTATGTGTCCATTTGGTCATGATAACAGAGCGAAAGTGTGACTCAATCCACAACTGTAAAGAACTTTTGTTCACAGTTTAGACGAATGAAACATTAAACATCCATGCCGGCCTAACTGCAACAGGTCTGTTAGTATAAAACTCGATGTGTGAATGAGGGATAGATCTCTCCTGCAGAGAATGAAAAACAAATATCAGTGGTAAGTCCATAAGATCATTTTACGGAGTTTCTTTCGAATCAAAGCGACCAGTAGGAGAGTAAAAAGTGTATGTCAGAGATTTACGTAAAAACGGTGGAATTATGTCCGTTTCGTAGGATTCAAAAAGTTTAACTCGTACCACGAGATGTTGCATTGTGTCTGCATTGGCTGAGTCCTGTGAGATAAAAAGGACATGCTCACAGGGCAACGCGGATTGATGACAGAGGAGTCTCAGCATTCATAACGAACAATGGACGTAGTTCATCCTTAGATGCACCAGTGCAATAACCCCGAACGACACGCAGTGCTAGTTTCTGATGGTAAAATAAATTATTTAGAATCGTAGCTTTTTAGCAAATTTATGATGGGTGAATACATCCTGAAAGCACGTTTTCAGAAGGATGTCCAAGGAAATCTAGGGAGTGTAGGCAAAACATGCCGTTCACAAGATCGCTTGCCATGCCTGACCGTAGAAAAAACGTGTACAATTTACCTGTTAACCGGTGGGAGTGCCGAAAAGACAGGAAAGAGTGCATACGGCACCGTATTAGCGAAGCACACCGAATGACATGAGAAACAACTTAAAACTGAAAAATAGTAAGCATGGGCTTTGAATCCATTGGAGTTTGATGATAGATCAGAACTGTATAGGTCTTTGGTAAAACAATCCCCTTGTTTAATCGGGTAGCGAAATAGCGAGTGTGAAGAATAGGAGATATAACTGAACAGTAAGCACCAAATTGCACTGATCGTCATTAGTTTTCTTAATCATCATATAGGGCGGTGAAGCCAGCGGACGGTTGGAAAACTGGATTAGGTCGAGTCAAAGGTGTTCGAATTCAATGTTGACGATTTTCGCTTTGTTACTGGTAGTCACGGGGGATATGCAATTGCGGATGGTGGACCTCTGCTTACGACGTGGTGGAATTCATCTTGCATCACTTGTTGTGTCAAGTTCGACGGAAGAAGCCACCCTAACTATAGTTAATCATTTAGAAGGGCTTGATCGTGAGAATAAGTAAGCTATCACTTACAAAAATGGAGCCCTTGGATCCATGGGCACCGACGGACACAAAGTTAATTACACGAACAGTGAACGAATGCACAAACTCTTACAAAATACACACCAGCTGACGTCGAGCTGTGGGATGATTAACAACAAGCAAAGACTATGCTCATGAAATGGTTGTCCAGATTCGGTGGTATCGCATTTTCTCGAAAGTTACAGGAAGAAGTTAATAACGTCACAGCGTTTACTATACCACTCACTGAACGTAGACTACTTGCCTGGCGTTAGTAATACACTCATTTGTGGTTCAACTGAGGCATCCTATTCTACCGAATAAAGAAATTGATACTCAAACTGATCTTGAAAAACCAAATCTCAATCGTACCGGTCTGGAGAAATTTTACAAAAGCAGTTCTTGAGAGTGTGTATCTTATTATTAACTCGTGACCACTCATTTCCTAGTTCCCTGAACTGCCCAAGTGTCCTTGATGCACTGAGGTCTGGTCTAACACCGATAACATTTCTGAACATAAGCCCCAACTCGTCAATTGGTCCGTTTTTGAACACTTTCAATAGGTACCAAATCTGTATCTGCATGGGAGTGACAAATCTGTGTTCGTCTTGAGAATAAGTGGGATTTATAGTTTAGTACTGGGAAGAAAGCTTTGGGGTGGAATGTTCCGCATAAACACCCAACAGGTTTAGTGTCAGTTGTGTAGTTTCAAGCTGTAGTCATGGGATGTCGCCATACTTCAGTTGTTCGACAATCGCATTTGTAGACCTGGTTATTGTACAGAAATGGTAAGGATAACAAACAGTAGGCTTTAGATAGCAGACGTATCTGATTCCAATTTGGAGGGATAGATAAAGATAACTCAACGAGGTGAACAGTAACTGACAGCTTTCATAATGAAAAATATTAAACGGTCTGATAAATAAACCTAAGCGCCGGATTAAGACCGTTACAACTCGAGGTATGATTAGGGGACAGAAAAAAAATAGTCTAAAACGATCGATTTCAGGTTAGGAGTAAATGGGGAAGGTGCATTACCACGCATTCGGTTATGCTGAAACGTAATCAGTGATAAAGAATGTTTAGACCATCTAGTGACTTCTCACTCCGCCCAATACCGTTCACGATGCATGAAATTTTAGTATCATCATCATCATCAACAAAAGCGGGATTCTGGACATCAGTTGGGTGTACAACAAAGATCTTGGTATGGGACCCTGTAGCACACCAGTATCCTTGCGATACTAAAATGAAATTACGCCGACGGTCTTTGCAATGAAGCAGTGATCTCTGGAGTAATCAGCAGGCCACAGAAGTAAGGGACCATCTATATCACAATAAAGGAACTCCACGTTCAAGACCGAATAGTCTACCCGGCTGGATGCTTTCATAAAGTTCAAACGATGACATCAACCGGTTTGCCTTTGTTGACTGCATTGTTAAATGTTTCCGATAACAATTACGTTGGCAACGAATAATAATCCCTCTCAGCATCTATGTCGATTGATGAGTAACAGCGCAAACCGGACTAGACTCTCAAGCAACTGGCTTTCAATGGAGGCTTCCATGGCTCTAGAGACATAACAGTGCAATGTATCTGCAAACCAACAGGTTTTTCGCTATCATCAGTTTGAAAGCTGAACAAGGTGGTGTAGATTCTCGAAAAATTGGAAAGTTTGCTTCTGCACAGTAGATGAAAAATGTGTATAGTGGACAGAACTTCATATTTATTAGTCTCACTAGTTTGCTGAGAGATTTCAGTCTTTTCGTCTCAAGATACCGGCTGCTGCGGTGGCATACCGAATCACATACGGATTGAGTATTACTAGATAGAACAAAATGGGACAGGAGGAATTGGGGTAACCAGCGTTCAAACCAAGTCAATAAAATCATGTTTTGTGCGACCTAAAAGGTTAATCGTCAACTTTTCGCTGAAAACCGCTTAAGGAACAATTAGCGCCGTTACCACAAAATCAATCAGCCCAACAAGGTATCCCAATAAACCAGTTGAGAAGAGACGATTTTTGTTTCCATGCTTGGACGGTCTACTGAGCCCGTATGTCTAAGTCTTCCGCTGTCGTTATTTCGACCATTTTCCGCACACGGCCATCCAAGGATCTGAACATCACGCGAGCTCTTTCGTATGCATTTGCAGAGACCACCGTCTTGATGACAGGGCATGCACGTTTGTAAATGAGAAATCAGCTAAATGAGAAACCAACGGAATGACAGCAAGATGTACTTCTAACTTCCTTCCAGCGATAAAAGTAGAATCGAAAGGATACATGTAAAAAGATCGCCAGTCGCGCACATTTTGTCTGAGAACCATGTGATTACCTCATTAAATGTAGGTAGCGAGCTATTTCAAGGAAAGTATGTTTGGTGTATCAGCTCCTTTGATGAAGAATGACAAGACTTAAGAACATATTCGAAGGTGACAGTGATCGAAGCAACAGCCATTATATAGGAGTAGAACTACTGACCAAGTCTGGAACAAAGTGACTGAGTTCAACGTTGTCGGATGAACAGACCAATGGTGGCGGAAACGATGAAGAATCTACCATTCACGAAATCACGCCATACATTTGGATTGGTTGGTGCAATTTGGCCCAGACAAACTGACACCCACTAACCCACATACCACCTGTCCATTACAAATCGGCAACAATCTAACCGAAAAGATCCACTAGCTTGGGACTAAAGGGATAGGTGACGCTGGAAAGACAGAATACTGATGAATATTACGGGACTGTGGTTTTTATGTAAATTGAGCACTTTATATGACAAACAAAATCCTCTACTACTCATCAGTAGTCAAAATGTCCTCCAACAAGTTAGTAATTTCAGCTTGGAGAGAAGTCCTGGTCAAGGAATTAATGATTGGAGTTAACAGGACAATTACTGTGCCTCCTCTTGAGGCGATCGGGTAATCAGAACATCACTCACAGGCGAATGTAGTTCAGCGTACACATAAGATGATTCGGTCATGCCTAATGTGAGATCTACGGGACAGTAGTCAACATGGTTGCCTCATGAAAGCGTGGCTGGAGTTCTAGTCCTGGCCATGGAAAGGATATGCACTACTGACGAGCCTTAACAAAAGTGAAACTCCAGTCTGGTGCTTCATTTCGAAAGGACTCGACTGGAGAATCTATGTAAAATGCGAGAACAGCAATCAATTGTGGATGATGTTCAATTTATATAACAGGGGAATACGTCAAAAAGATAGCCATCCCGTTTGAACACAGTCGCTATACGATTCAGCTGGTGCAATGTTGGAGAATTTGAGAACATGTGCTGGAGTTTGAACGACGGTCAGTAACATCTACTTGCTTAGTCCAGATGGCAACGATCTCCGTGTGATTTGTTCCGGAATTCATGTTTCGCCTTTGTTGATAGACTGTAGTGAAGCATAAGTGATTGAAATCGTAGTCGAGTTAGCGAGAAGTATGTATCTGGGTTTTTAAAAATTAAACAAAAGATGTTCTGCATATTTTGAAATTCCACAGTATTTTTATAAGATTAAAACAAAGTGTGAAAACTCGAAATTTTACAAATCACTGGCAAAACATTAGCTACAGATTACTTGCAGTTTTTTTGGAAATGCTATGCGCGCATATACAAGTTGACTACATACCTAGGTACTCATAAACATCGTGCTGTACAGTGACGAATGACAGTAGGAGTGAAATCATGTTCATCGTGTTTTCCTTGAGCTGAACCTCGAAAATGAATGCATCTTTCATCTTATCTTTGGCGGAACTTTGTATTATACTTGATTCTGCCTCGAAAATAAAATTTGGAGTATTCTCAGTACTCACAGCATATAGGCCGGCTGATGAGATCACGTCTTTTATATAACTGTCCGGACTCTTTATCGGCCTGATCACTCGGTCTTCCGACAGTAGATTTTATTTCTTTTGATCTGCTTCAACCTCTCCTATTCTTTCTAGTCATGAGTTATTGTCTTTGCTGGATAACAGGCCCCTGGTCACCTCAACTTTGCATGCGCTCCCAACAACTAAAGGGTGATCTATTATGGTCCTATAAGCCATGCGAGACATCTGCTTCATAATGTTGGAGACGATTTCTTTGTTCATGGAAGGTCCTTTTTTAACGGAGGTTTGCTCATGAAACACCAAACTCGAGACACTCATTGCTTTCGAACTGAGAGTGCTGAAAAGAATAAGGGCATCAATCAGATCTTTGGTTCCACCGAAGTATTTGCATTCTGACAGTCCGACTGCCACAAATGCAAAATCTTTATATTTACTGGCGATGACGAGAGGGGTCCTGAGAAGTCCAACCATGAATCCAAGACGCTTCGTAAGTTGCCTTTTGTAATTACTTTGTTTTCGCTGGTCAACACGGGATTGAGCTAACTAAAGGCGCAAACAAGTCGACGGCTTTATGAGGAATTTTCCGCAAGCCTGTTGACAACGTGGATTATCTTTCTTGTCGACTATTCTGATGACAACACAAACCACCCTCCGATACCTATTATTGCCATTTCTGTCTATGAAGGACCTCGACTGTGATAGAGGCATGCTCACTTTTACGTACTTATTCTCGAGGCTTGTATTGGGCAAATCCTTTGTCAGTTGGAAAAAACAGGGAAACTGTTCGTTGTTTGTACTTCTCCAACTGTTGCTGATTGATCCAGACGACCTGGCTCACATTTGAAACGCTAATCCGCTTCTTGCGTAGGATGCAATTCGTCATTTGTTGAGAATGATCTATAGCAATCTACCCCTTAAATTCCCGATGATTCTCAAATCTCATTACACTGAAAGCTCCCCATCCACCGATTACTGTTATACCTCCGGAATTATTGCGACACGCCTTTTCTTAACTTCGATCAGAGACCAAACAAAATTAGGTTCTTTACACATTGAAAACTGAACACCACTAGAGCAGGACGATGAAGCGCCACAGTAAGGCGGTTGGCATTGTATGTGCAATGTTCGCGATATATTGTCAAGATGATTAGACCAGGATATCTGGAAAGATGAAACACGCTGTCCGAAGTAGGCCATGAGGCTGGATGGTACTGATTAGGTGGGATACTCTTCTAAGTGCATTGCAGATTCAGAGTTGCGTATTTTCCCAAGTTTCAAAACGGTCTTTCAAAATTTAAAGACTATTCTCAAACTTCTGTACAGATCCTGGAGTGTAACAATTCGCGTTATTAACCATCATCAGCACTGGTAAAGGAGGGTATGCCCAAGGTCGTCGCAACTCTATTGCACTAATCGTTTGTATTTCGCAGAATAAAGTCAAACTGATTAAATACAATCCTTTCAAGATCATCTGGTCACAGCTTTCGTCCGTCAAGAGGATGCCATCCTAGGAAATGAACGCGGTCTACAGCTGTTAATTTACTGACAAATGCTGTCAGCGCAAGCAGTAGAAGAAAGCCTTCAAGGCGGAACAATAATTAATTCTTCCTAAATAAGTTGTGTGAAAGCACTCAGAAGGTATGCGGAGGCTTTAAAAAACGCGTACGGCTAGGTTGCTAATAGAAGTTTACCAGCAAACCACGGAGTGATATATGTACGTTTTTTCTAAATACCAAAGAAAAATGTAGAGTCTCGAAAGATCCCAATAAGGAAGTTAACAGTGTTGGTAAATGAATCAACAGCGACAGCCACGAATATCATTACCAAACGCCATATGTTACGCCCGTCACACTTGGGTTAACCGCGTTCCATAAAACGTAACTCAGACTTGCGACTAATGAACGCATTGCATGCGCTGCTCGTATACACTTTTGGTCCTGATCATATTTGGGCGGACCGACTTAATGGGCTAACAAACAAACACGATCTGTTTTAAATACATGGTTCAGGCAATCCATGCATGCATGGGCTTAGCAACAGTGAGCACACGGAAGTACATAATTTATCACAATTGTCAGATCTAGGTCCGGGGAACCTGAAACTATGTCGTCTTGAGTAGTATGACAACCAACAACACTGTGTTGTATGGTCAACGAAGCTATCAATGAGGCGAACGGTACCTTTATCCACAGTAAGTTCAGAAGCGTAAAACACTGGAAATAACACTTTAACAGTCAATTTAGTTGACCTACTGCTCCTACTATACTAGGAAATTGCGGCGAACTTGCCATAAGGTGTATTGGAGGACACATTTGAAACTAACTAACGAAACTGAAATCCGCTATTGCACTTCAGCTCTTGAATGCAATACAACTGCTAGCACAGATGACCTCCTGCTGGCAGTTTTCAAAAGTGTGAAGGGGCTAGTAGACGCATGGCTCAGTTGTTTCAATTTGTGTGAACAACAGAGAACATCTCTATGTGGTGGACCACACTACAGTAGTTTCGATAAGCCAAGTAGTCGTAGATCTTTTGAAAGCCATACGGAAATTAAACTAACCCCAGTTATAATCAGGGTTAAAGTCTTTAACATAAGCCGCATAACACTGCAGTTCAGGAGGCGAACAACATGGAAGAATATGGATAGGTTCATCCATGAAGAGGATCCACTGATCAAACTTTTGCTCTTCGACAAATTCTGGAGCAACGTCAAACGTACTGCCGGCCAGCAATCGTCGATTTCCTCGATTACAACAGTGTGTCCGAATCCATCGATCAATCGATACGCAACGTAAGAGCCACTCAAAAGCATAGGTGCACTGAACCAGTATGTGAACACAATGTTAGTGTTTTATTCCCATACTTCATCTCAGATTACAGTCAAACAGCGAGATGTCTGACAGACTGAGTACCAAGAACAGCGTACGTCAAAATTGTCCACATTCACCAGGATTTTTTACTACTGTCGTAGACAAAATATCAAAAGACTGTTTGCTGTACTCACAAAACACCAGTGTGGATTCCCTATCCAATGGAGACGTGACTGGCCTCGACGATCCCGACGATAAGCTGTTATCGCGTAACGATATTCAAGCAGCACAGACATTGCTAGACGTCACTTCGTGCTCTACCAAATAATTCGAAATGCACTTTGCAACATGAAAGTGCAAAGTGCTTCCACAAGATTGCTTTGGTTACGCACATCTGGTGTTGAGTAATGTAATTTCGAAGGTCATTGATCGGTTTGTATACTTGAGAAAGTGTATCAACGAAGGCGGAGGTGTAGGGAATGAAATAGAAATGCGCATCTCCAACACCGCCGCGGCATTCGCTAATCTAACACATCTCGGACGACAGAGAGGCATCTCTTTCAGGCTTGATGGTCGCCTATATACGGCGACAGTGAGGGTTGTATCACTTCACGGCAACGAGGTTTGGCCGTCCAGGGTAGAATGGTTGAACCATCTTCATGTACTTGACTAACAATGTGTGCATTTGGTCGCTCTCATCGGGTGACACGAACGAGTAAGCCACGATGAGTTTAGGATGGGGTTATTTGGTAGCGGTTGTGAAACAAGTTGCGTTGCTCAATCACTAGGTGTGCATAGACCTAGATGAATAAGCTATTACCGGTCACTACTCACAAGCGAAAGTGGTTGAGTGTTTACATATGATAATTCGGTCGTGCCTAACGTGAGGTCAGTGGCGCAGTGGTAAACACGGTTGCATCATGAATAGCATGTCCGTGGTTCAAATCGCGGCAGTGGCGATGATATGCACTACTGACGAGCTCTAATGAGAGTGAAACTCGAGTCTAGTGCTTCTGCTGTTCGAATGGAGCCGACTGGAAAGTCTATGGGGATGCGACAGCTGCGATCAATTGTGGGTAATGTTCAATTTGGAATAAGCTATTCACTACTGATGCCCACTGGTCGTTCGACATATTGAGCACTGTTTGTTGATGCGGCGGCTGGTTGATGTGAGATAAGAGATGAACGGATGACGACCCTGGTGTAGTGAAACAATGTGGTCCACCAAGAGGTTGTTCAATGTAGACCGGATTTGTCTCCTGAGCTAGTGACCTGGCGACTGGCATAGTCGGTTGTTGGAAACGTTAGATGAGATGGTGGCTAGTCGGGTTCAGTGGCGTCAGTGTTGTCGTTGTTTGGACGAGTTGTTTGTGAAGTGAGTGCACCTAATGACGCGGGGCTGTGGGATCTGTAAATAAGTTGATCGGTTGGAAACGCCGTAGTTTCACAAATCTCAGTTGTCTGCTTGCAAGATGTAGACGCTTTAGTGTTTGTTGTTTCGAATGTAGACATAATTGCTTTTGTTAGGTTTTTCGTCTTTCTTTTCACACTTTTAGCCACGACATGCTTTTCTCTTCGTTGTTGTACAGTGGTTAGGTATGAGCGCGAAACACTGATGTTTTGGTGTCTTTGAACATGACGATGTATAGTCGCCTTAAGTGAACGAATTGTCTTAGGTACCCAAATAATTGATTAAGCCATAGTTACATAACCATGTTTTCAGTAACTAACATATGAAAAAAGTATCTGATTCAGTTTTGTAGTCAATTCTTGTTTGAAAATTTTTAAGAGAGGAACGGAAAAAGCCGTAAGTACGAGTACGGGCATGTATTGATATGCAACAGGAATTAGCTAGACTTGTAGATGTAAGCTTAGAAGCAAACGATCGATACTCACTAGGATGCTGAAAAAGGTACAGCAGACGATTTCAGAAACACAAACACCATTACGGTTAGTCAAATAACTTATGAACCTCGAAAAGTATGTGAAATGTGCTGTCACAAGCCAATAAATATTACAGCATGCAAATACAGCCAATGGGGAGTACGTATATGTTGACGAAATGGAAGATACAACACGTGGTGGGAAAAGACCTTAGTGGTAAGGAGAAACGTGTTTTTAATATACAGAGGAAATATTGTTAACAAATTGGTCAGTTTTTTTGAAGCTATCTCTCAGTTAATCTGTCTTGCTGTTCCCCCTATACATTGTTAGCATTCGTGTGACTGATTGTCGGAGGTCTGAACGTACCTCTTTCAGTTCAGTGCCTAGGTGAATGTTAACTGTTTGCCGTGTACTTGTGATGAGCTGGTTACATCGTAACGACCATTCAATTAGCCACGTCTTCAAACTGTGAAGACCTCGACAAAGGGAGTCATAAAAACAGTAAGATCACAATAAGTCTTTTGTATAACACTCAAGCTAACTTGGCTGGTGGACTGTTTTCATGTTTGGTCTGAGACCTTAAATAAGAACCCAAATTAAAACTCAATCGACTTATTTGTTGTGATATAAAAGAAGAACCAGTGTGCGCAAAAGAGCTTATCACACGATAAGCACCTAATCCTCCATCTAATCTGAAATGTGCCGGATAGCCCATCTTGCACTGTTGCCTCTGTGAATACGTTTCATAATCGGGGGAGGGTTAAACGACCTGTCAAAGTGAACAGGCGACTATCACTCCACTGCTGACTGGTAGGACCTGTGTCGATAAAACATATAGTAAAGCTCCAGCCCAGGTGACTTAGTCTAGCTCACGTGCTGAGCCGCAATCCTACTAACATCTCACTTTTCGTTAACTGGAGCCCATCAGATAAGCCTTCACAACCGAGTCACCATCAGAGCCAAAACAGACATATATTGTCAAGATAAAAGAAAAGAAGCAGTACATTCATTTTCACAGACCTTGAAAAGTAACCACCATAACCACGGGCAACAGCACACCTAGAGTGATGTGACAAGAAGCATAGAGTCGTATATCGATCAGTAGCTGTCTTTAATTCAGTTGAGATTAGACCCGTAAGGCTGGTTGATTGAGAACGAAACAACAGAAAAGAATTTCTAAATCCTTCGAAGTATTCGGGCTATTTTGTGGTTTCTTTTGAGACTCTTCAAAGGTTACGAGGAAGTATTGATTCTAAGTATGCTCACTTTCTACGTCCGTCGCGTGTTGCTATTCATATAATAATAGAATTTGAGAAGCTAAGACATCGCAACGACCTAGTCACATCAGAAGTGGTAACATCCGTTGTGTACTCCATGAGAGGCAAATATACTCGCCAGTAGCTGTCTTCTGGGGCCTAGGTAGCTGATGAACATAGGCTCAAGAGCAGTATTACGCACAATGTATCGACTTCAGAAAGCTGGTATCACTATCTAACCGCTGCACTGCCCAGACTAGTGGAAATTACCGATGTTAGTTAATGGCCACTTTATGTTAACGGTTATTGGTATAGATCGAACATGATCAGTATACTCAGTCCCAATAAGTGTGCATCGACTTAGGCGAAGAGCTTCTTGACAGAAGAACCGCTGGAACAAGCGCACACAGCCTGGTCTGCAGTTCGCTGGCACTAGATACCATAGTGACACACCGCGAAACGTTGAGTCCGAGTGAAAACAACACACTACCATAAATTCCCATGCAGCGACCCACACACACATGGCGAGCCCAGTTCAGGGAATCACAAAACATCCGACTGACCACCATTCCGATAAGGGATAGTAGCTTCAAATCACACTACAAGTTCACTCAGGTTGTCTCATTCGCTGGATCCCATCCAGAAAATCCACTGAATGTGCTCACGGTTGGCAGTGAAAGTGTCTCTTGTTACCGTTTTTACACCAGCATGACTTCAATTATTGGCAAGTTTCGAAATATTCACATAGAGTGAGACCGAAACCATTAATTCCGCCATATGGAACCTTATCTTAATATTCAAAATTAATTACATGTCCATGTGCGATCAGAATGTACGAAATGTTACTTCGGAGAAGATCATATGATTTACGTCTTCTCATTGCCTTATTCAAGTCCACTTATAGTAGACAACACAGAGACCTGGTGTAAGCAGAGAATGTGGGAGCGCAAATAGTCAATCTCTAACATGACGGTGATTCATAGTGAAAAAGTTAGTATAAGTGGCGTAGCTTTTTATTCGAGTTCCCACCCACAAACGACATGCATTCGTAACCGTGTGTTCTTAGGTCTTCCTGATTCAGTGTGACAACAGTTGACATCACCCAAAATTTAACTTCTTTGAGAAGTGATTTATATTTGGCTTTCTGCACCTAGAGAACCCGACAATTACGCGCATAATGTTCAGTGCATAATATCACCTGTTCAACAAGGAAGAAGACTGAATTTGCACTAGATGACTACGTTTTGTAGCTCAAGCGCACCACGACTGCTGTAAAACGGGATCAGTTTTATTATCAACAATGTTTTTGCTCAAAACCTGAAAATGAACCCTAAGCTCTTCTACAGCGATCTCCAAGTACACACCAGTACCAGAAGTGAGACCAGCACATCGCAACTTCGAACTTCTGTTGGATTCACAAATACAGGTGTATATACCGCCGGAGAAGACAGTATATAGTATTAGTGCACACTGAGAATAACTTTTCAGCACAGTTGAACTGTCCCAAATCTGAGTTTTACAGGTTGCAACCACACTGTAGTAGCTACTAGCACATAAGTCACCCGGCCCTGATATCCCCGGTCATTCTGAAAAGCTGTGCTACCAAACTAACGGAACTGGTAATGATACTTTTCCATCGACCTTCAACAGTCGGCAGTCTACCGAAAGCCTGGAAAGAGTTCACAACCACGTCTATCATGAAAAGTAGGTGCAGAGGAGACCTAGCAAACAATCGATCGAAAGCCTTGCTATCAATGGTTTCCAAAACAATGGAAGACTTACTGGATGATTCCCCATGGGCTGAGGTGACAGAACTCAAACTCATTTCTAGGGCGCAACATAATTTCTGTAACGGAAATTCACATGTCATAAATCTGTTGATTGCTCGTGACACATGGAGGGAGGCTATCGACGTAAGATTGCACTTTGATTCAGCTCGTCCTGAGTGATACAGAACATCGGACAGTTGATAACTCCATCCTGCTGCGGAAAACCTACAGCTATGGTCTTGATTAAAAAAAACTAAGGTGAGGTGTCGAATGCCTAGAAGATTTGGAAACACTACAGAAAGATTTACACTGACCTAACAAACAACCACAGAAAATACCACACCGGTTAACATCGATAAATATAAGGTCATGCATATTAGCCATCGAAAGTGTACAGACCACTGTTTTGACGACAACGAACTACGCATCCCAGTTTGCGAACGAAATGTCTAGAGAACTCTGCGACAAAGGATTCAAGTCGATATACGAACTAAAAAACACACCAGATCTCCCATTGGCGGACATCCTCACAGTAAACAAAAGTAAACACAAAGCTGTCGAAATGTTGCTTCAATGTGTTTAAGTATTCGTTGCTACGCGCCAGCAGACATCCCGATTTTTGTTGGTTAATCTCCGTTCACTTTCTCCTCATATTTACAAACTATTCAACGCAAAGTATTCTGTGACCAACGTGAGGGAAGGAACGCATAAACAAATATATTTATTCTCTCAGTGCAAACATATGAAGTGACCAGGTCAAATTATACGTCGATGTAATAACAAAACAGTAAACAGATAAGGATCTGAGAGGAACATTGTTTCCGATTTACAGCTAGAGGCAATCATCCAGTGGTTATTGATAGTCTTTTAAGAGAGGGGATGGAAACATCAATACTTGTGAAGGCACTAGACGATCAGGGATGTGCTCAGATCAGTGGGTCAGTCCGATGAGATCATTTTGTGTGACCGGTGAGGTGAATATCTCTGAAGATCGATCAGTGAATGAGACAATGTTGTACTTTTCAATAGAAACGAGTTGTTTGGAAGAGGTATACATAAGGTAAAAGAAAACTATGGAATGAATTGCACCCTGAATGACTATCGAATTCGTGACAAATGGGTGTCATGTGTTGCCAATTATGCATATATGTTGAAAAGGATAGACTGAAAGCTACTCCCAAATTATTATGACGTTGTGGACTTGTTAGATGTCACCAGTACTCATTTGTGACTGTACCAGTGGTTACAAGCAGTAGCGTGCAGATACGCAGTGACGATTAACTTAGTCTGTCATTACATCAAACCGCTGATGACGGCACAATTGAATTAGTTACCAGAACGAACGGTAAGGCAGTATGCGGCCTAGGAGCTGAGGGAAGCACACGTACAAACAAACAAGTAGATGCGTCGACATCGTTAGGGAATGGCGTGAGATTCACTGCTTACAAACCATGAAAAGAGAACAAGAGAGTGAAAGAACAGAGTAAAACCTACCGAAAAACAATAAGTGAAGCTATGCGCAAAACTGTGTGTCAGATCATGAGATGATTGTAACAGCGTGGATGAACAGACAAACAAACGGTTGCTAGCACAATCGCGATGAAAATAAGATATGGTACAGCACTGAACATGTAAACAAACAGCCGGGAAGAACAAGGCATCTCTTCTTTCTGGACTTGTCGTGGATTCATCAGGTTATAATCATCACACGGAAATGTATGTGCATGGACAAGAATATAACAACAAAATTACTGATTAAAACTCGTCCTTAGTAAGAGTAACAGTTACCTAAGGCACTTCGATACAAATACTAACACGCTTAAATATGTCATGCAAAACGAAGTGACTTTCTCATACATTAAGCCACTATGCACCAGCTGCCATGCAACATGCTGGGCCAAGCAGAGACTAGACGCAGTCAAACAACGGCAAAATACTAAGTAAGCGGGGCTCGAATTCGTGGTCGACTGTCTATCAGCAGCAATCGAGTTCACTGTCACATGAGCGAGTTATGAAGACGAAAATGACAAAAACAAAACTGTTGGCTGCTACTAAACAAGAAAAGATACTACAAGATGAGATACCACTACTAGATACTACAGTCCATCTGACTGTTCAACTGCAAACCACATGCCACCACGCGATGACTCTAGCTGCCGTACTATGACACGAACACAAGTCAAAAACGGCAATTTCACGTTTACAACAACTACTAACTGGAAGCTTGGTGAGCAATTAAATAGTCACGGAAACCGCTGTTGTCCCTACCATAAAGCTACAAACGAGCTAGTAAACACCATGCAAAAAGCAGCCAAATGAAAACAGACAGGTTATTATTTCGAGGAAATCAATGTCTATGAGTATAGTGATCGCTCATGGTGCGCAGAATAACGTAGTATTTAGTTAATCACTTAGTAAATCAACTAAACCTTGGACACTACTAGCCAAGTACACGCCACTAAACCCGATTAACCACCGTATTCACCGACAGCACTAGCTCGAGGCCAGGTGGGTCAACCATCCCAAGAAACTAGTATGGTATACAGATTTTAACCAATCAGTAAGTGCAACAATTTTTCCATGGCAATCGTCCGTTGTGAACAACGTATCTTGTTGTAGTGGATCGGGAGCTCAGCAGAATATAAGAAGGGGAAAGTAATAGACTAGTATTCCACAAGCAAGACTTAAACAATCACTCATCATTATCGATAGCAGAGCTAACAAAAGTACAGCAAACGATCATATCCGGGGTGACATGCCTTCACAATCAACCAGAATAAGGAATACAGGATTTCAAGGATTTCTTTAAACAGAGGGAGAACAGTTTTTGAGAAGAAATAAACGCGATTCCACAAAACAGAGTGTAACAAGGACAGTTGTTCTATTTGTCAATTATTCACTCGAAGAAAATGAATCTTGGAAGTCGTTCCCACCGTTTGTCATCTGAGATCACACGTCATAAAATACATTGAAAACACTCGTTCACCCACGCGACCCCTCTCATCACAGAACTCGTAAAACCCAACTCCGGACATCCCATTTCACGATGAGCGTGTGTGTACGCGCGGATAGTCGGACATACGCGGCCCGAACAACGGGACCAAAAAATGACAACGGGGTTGAGCCCTTTAAGCTAAGATATTGTCCCCCAAACTAACCAGGCAATCCGTGATCATGATAAACTTCGGCGTGCTCTCGTGCGCTTAAGAACAGGTAGATGGATCAGCTGAATGATAGTCAACCTCATTCACAGCCTATAAAGCTGTCAAAACCCAACTGGGGATTAGAGAGTACAGAGAGAGGCAGAGAAGAAAAAACGAAGATGAGAAGAAACAGACTCCAAGTATACACACAAACATACACGTGTCATCAAAAATCCCATCTACTCTACGTGACTACCGAGCGAACAGTATTCGATGCGATGGTACGTGTATGTGTGTTTGTGCGTTTGTATGATGAGCTGCGTCACATCAGTTTGACGCAGCCTTCACACAGTTTTATGGGAAATTAATTTTCAGAATAAGTCAATGAAACGTTTGGCGCAAGTAGACACACACACAGATACTGGCCTAAACGTACAGTTTGACATACTATGCAAAAGATGAAGGCCATTGGGGAATTGTGTTATCTATTCTAAAACAGCAGCTGTTTCCGCTAATATCACCACCGCAACCCCACAGGGTTCCTCGTTTCAGACCCGGAGAAGGTGCGACAAAACCTAGTCAGTCTGAACAGGATCGCGGAGGGGTTGCCATTTGAAGGCAGTTAAATTACAACCTGGAAGAAAAACCCGATGGTATACAAAAAACGGTTGCACAATGACAATACTTGGTGTCTGCCAAGAAAATCAGCTCGGTACATAAGCAAACCGGAACCAGTGTGTTCTTTTACAATCGTAGAGGACGAACAGAAGCACCGTATACCATTAGCATCCTCCACAGAAAGCAACGACAAAGAATATTCCAAGTTTGGAATTAAAACAGGGAAGTTATATCATGGAACCCAGAGTATAAGCAGCCGGCAGATGTACGATAAAGACGTCCGCAATCATAGATATGCACACAAACGACCTGCGAATAAAAACAACGCGCTTTATATTAGCCAAATAAGACCAGTGGTACCTCGTTAAACAAGGGACACTAGTGTTGGTTAGAGGATAACAAAAAGAATAAATGAACGCTAGTCTTGAGAGCTGGCTTAAACCAAGACCGTTAACGAGTCCATGAAACCATAAGAGCACACAGACAGCCATTGACAAAAGCTTTAAAGGGATACACAGGGCATCAGTCTGCCGAATGGGTTGTCTAGTTAGGAAACACCAAAAAGTGCAACCCGAGATAGCTGAGTTGTGATGCACAAGCCAGGGAATAATACGTTCAAAGTATCCCTAACTATGCAATGATGAGTTTGAAACAAAGAGGAATGAGGCACTTGTGATTTTTTAATATTTCCGTTCGCTAGAGGCACGAGTGAAATTGATGAAAATGAAAACAACGCGCAGTATTCGTTCGAACGTCCGGTCCTGATCCAAAACACCGATTTATTACGCAAGAATTCAACAATGGTTTTACTTTTTTTTTACTGTCGGAAGTCAGAATACACCTAGAAGATTTCACCATTCATTAAAGATTAGAGTGTGTGCCGCCAGGAAATGTTGCCTTAGTACACGTAGACCCAACAGCCCAAGACCAGCAGATCTGTAACGACGATAGTCAAGGACGGTAGGGTATAACTATAGAGTAACCTGTCATTACTAAATTGAAATCATGCGGTGCAGAGTACTCGGTCGTCGGTGTTTTGTGGTCAGCATTCGTAGGAAAAACTTACATACGCGAAGGTGGACGAAATTTGGGTCAGATGTCCAGTTCATTCAAGAGGTGAGAGCAGCGTGGTATACAGCCTCTCTCTGCCGAATGTGGTGATCACCACCGGGAAAACTGGTTTAGATAGTCAGACAGAAAGTAACGTACGTGTCACCAATCCAACATAATTGTATGTGAAACGACACATTAATGGTGATGCTCTATCTCTCAGAGCTACTGCGTATTTGCGCAATTGAATATTCTGCACTATGACTGGGTAGGCTAGTCGAGCATGCTCATCTTGGTTTACATTAAACCTAAGAGAAAGTAAACTATGACTTCAACTCGCGAGGGTAAAGTAAGTTGGACAGATTAAATATGGGAAGACTCTAACTACATAGTTACGTACCTGCAGCAAACAAACTCAGTTGTACGTGACTAGCCTAACCGTATTTTGGGGAACTTCGGGGAGAAAACGGGATGTAAACAAAATATACATCCGTGAATGGAGTTAACAAGGCGATCGGTCACACGTACTGACATCATGGCACTAGAAGGGTTGTCCTGCTCTTTATTTTACTGCAGCACCAAGGCTGAGAAGCGAATTCTGGCTACTTCGAAATCCGGAGCCAAGACCTAATGAACTTACATATGCGAGAGACAAAGTACCCAGTCGTTGTTTGAAGCAGACACGTCAGCAGCAACACGATCACATGACAAAACGAGTAAACAAGTCATCGGATGTCTCTTGCGAGTGGTCAGGAAGGCACGCCAAGTGAAATTACAGTAAAAAGGAATGGCAGAGATGAACAACTTTGTAAGTTTCAATGAGTCAATAAACTTGTAATTGCCTTGATTTTTAAACTTATGGCGGCTTTATCAGCAAACAGATAGCTATGGATCGATAGCACAGAAGGGTGTCACCATCGACAGCTACAGATCAGTGACCGATTTGGGCAAGCAACAATCCTCTATCCACGTTTTCGTAGTGCCTCTGTCGTTCATAGCGGTTGTTTTAACACAGCCCAGTGTCCTGTGATACAAGTGCATGAGTTAATTGGAGACAAGTGTGTTGGATAGAAATAGAGAGCGACAACCCTACATTCATGATAATAACAGGTGCAACGAGAAATACTTCAGCGGTAGGTACATGGCGTCAATGACTTGTAGGAGCACCTCCGGAGAAGGAAAACGTAAAGTGGCGAACTGGACAAAAATCCGGAATGGAATTCTTAAATTGGTCAAGTGCATGGTTGGACACCTAATCAAAAACTCTGCAGCCAGGCCTACTGCCCCACTCTGTTATCGCTAGTAACGTTTTGGAAAAAGGAAAGGTTTTGTTGAATGACCAACCCGGTCATGTGCCACAGGAAATAAGTTCTTCTAGTTATCTAGGGTACACGGACGTTAACGAATATAAGTCTTACACCATATAAGTGGGAGTAGAGCCACATAACAGCTAGAGAGTAGAAAAAAATTCCTGCGTTGAGCGACAGTTGTGTGCGTTCAGAGAACCACATTGAAAGACAGAAGTTATGGGGTAAACCGGAGTCTAGACAGCGTGATCCACAAGTCTGTGGAGTTGTGCATCGAGGCCAGCGACCAGGTTTGCGGGGCCGAAGGCACTCGCTGGAAAATAGGTACCGCACTGGCATGGCTAATAGTAGGAAACTCGGTTGGCCGCCCCGACTCAAGTACAGTTAAGTTTTACTGCCAATTTATGTCCGCGACTGGTTGCTGGCTGCAACCGTTCATTTACTATGAAGCAGGTTTTCATACGAATGCAGTCCCGTGATTCGCAATCTGAAGGTATACTCGATCAGACTAAACAAGATGTATTGGAAACTCATGTAATGGAAGCTCAAGTGCAAACTACTGCTCGTTCAACACAACTGAAGACTTTATCATAACTCAACGAGCTGGGTTTACATATGATTTGTAGCAGTTATAGAACTAACGAGAATACATATTGCACATTCAGCATGGATAAAGAACTTACGGTTAGTATACACTCTAAAATGATTCGCATAACTGCTTGCAAAACCAGACGAAGCAAGTGTTGGAACCACACCACTGGAATGAGCAATGTTGATCTCATGAACAATCTCCATTCAGTTGCAGAAAACAATTCGGAAAAACCTTATCTGCGAGATCTTTTGGGTCACGGGAACATAGAGAAGACATTATAGATTGGAGATTTAAAGTTATGATTCTGGTATTACGGAGTGTAGATCTTTTCCACGTGACCAACGGATCCACGAATAATCGCCCAAGAAGGACGTCAAGTTCACTCTGCATAATGAGTTAATAAAGTATACATAACAGCAGTAGAAAAAACGCTCAAAACACCAACCGAGTGGATAAAACTCTTACCGGCAACCCGACAGTTCAACCTTTGGACGTTGTAGTAGTGTCACCAGACGAATTCAAACGTTCGGAAAAGTTAATACATGTTAACTGGGCAAGAAGTGCGGTGTACACCCAAAACCGCCAAAAATAAACGATGAATAGTAAACATTCGTTTTTATTATTATCAGAAGTACTATGAAACCCATAATAACATCATGAACTGTATGGGGAGTGCACACCCAATTGACCTACAAACCCAACAAGAAAACGTTGAACCAGTTTATGTGAAAGCAAATGTTTGCGCGGAATATGTGGAAAGTGGCAAAACGAAATCAACTTAAAGACAAGCCAAGAAGCTCCGGAAACATGTAAGCGGTAACACAAAGCTAAACATAATGACAACTAATAGAATGTCTTCCCGACTGTATCAGAACGCAAGAAAATCATCATCACCATGATCAAAGACACCAAAACATCACCGGTTCGCGCTCATACCTAACCACTGTACAACAACGAAGGAAAAAGCATGTAGTGTCTAAAAATGTAAAGTGAAAGAGAGAAAACCTAACGAAAGCCATTATGTGTACACTCGAAACAACAAAAATTGAAGCGTCTACATCTTGCAAGCAGACAACTAAGATGTGTGAAACTACGGCGTTTCCAACCGATCAACTTCTTTACAGCTCCCACATCCTCAAGTCATTAAGTGCACTTACGTCACAAACAACTCGCCCAAACAACGACAACACTGACGCCACTGAACCCGATTAGTCACCATCTCATCTAACGTTTCCAGCAACCGACTATGCCAGTCGCCAGGTCACTAGCTCCAGAGACAAATCCGG
>LUCH01001072.1:88673-113122 GCA_013368495.1 Paragonimus heterotremus
TGATAGTCAAGTACCTAAAGACGATTCACCCATTCTACCCTGGACGGCCAAACCTCGTTGCCGTGAAGTAACACAACCTTCGCTGTCGCCGTGTATAGGCGACCATCAAGCCTGAGAGAGATGCCTCTCTGTCGTCCGAGATGTGTTAGATTAGCGAATGCCGTGGCAGCGTTGGGGATGCGCATTTCTATTTCATTCCCTACACCTCCGCCTTCGTTGATACACTTTCTCAAGTACACAAATCGATCAATGACCTTCGAAACTACATTATTCAACACCAGATGTGCGTAACCAAAGCAATCTTGTGGAAGCACTTTGCACTTTCATGTTGCAAAGTGCATTCCGAATTATTTGGTAGAGCACGAAGTGGCGTCTAGCAATGTCTGTGCTGCTTGAAAATTGTTGTGCGCCAGCACCATGTCATCAGCATAGTCATGATTAGCCAATCATCCACAACCAGAAAAATGTTAGTAATTGCCAAGAACATTTGTTTGTGGACCGTTAGAACATCCTCAACAGATTATCGGGCCTTACTTAAATTAAGAAAAACCTACACATGGACTGGGTTATTCATCACAATCTAATCACGTGAAATGTCTAAATAAGCTATTCTATGTTAGAGTAATGACAATCACAGGTGTAGTCTATGAAGCGCGAAGCAGCCGAGATTGCCGTCCAGCTCTCATGCTCACGGAAACCGACGGATTGTGTTGAGAAATTAGGTTACAATGCGGAATGGGGTTCAATGAGTGAATAAAGTTTAGAATTCAGTGTAACGCTTTTCTTGAAACATCAGTTATGTACGTTCTTAAAATACGACTACATCACCGTCTTTATTTCGAATGGGTATACTGTTGAAGGTTCAATATTGTACTAACCACCTTGCTGACCTTGTCAAAGCGAAGACCTAAACACCAGAAAAGGGATGTAAAGGAGGATGTGTGCACAAACGTGCGTACATAAGTGCACAAATGTTTACACACGCACCAGCTCTATTGCGCATGGAGGCAAATCGGATACAAACTGCTAAATGCGCGCTATAATGCACTGTCATATGTATACCTGTGTTCGTATGTGGGAGAGATGGTTGAGGCACAAAACGCACCTTGGTCGAACATATACAAAGCCGAATCATTCAGGTAAATTGGGCAACAGATGATGTGTTGATGATTAAGCAACCGCACACGGCGACCGTCATGACGGTAATTACGCGAAGTAAGGAACAACCGGAGTGTGTGTGCATGAGTTGAAGAACCACAACGTTGAAAAAATGAACTGGCGTGGCTAAACTTGGTATATATATATACATATATATGGTTGATGGCACAGCTTGACCACGTCACACTGGAGCACGTAGACTGACACGAAAGTGTAGGTGTGTGCAGGCGTGCACGGACGAAGATCTGCCAACGATCTACGTTCTTCAATTAATTTGACAGCACGGATCACCAGCAATTAGTTGATAAGTGATTTCAATGAAAACCCTAAACAACCGATATTGGATACATTTCGCAAACATCCGCAAACGTGTACAGCTTTGAACTGGATCTGAAGGCACCGTGGTTGCAGCTGCCGTCGATCATGACCGTAGAGAAAGAAATGGCAAACAAAAAAGATCAACAAAAAATACACGAGAAAAGATTAAGCATCAACCGAATAACAGTGTGCAAATTTACGTGACGACACAAACAGTGATGCAGTAGTCGTGTTTTCTCCAGCCAGAACGGAGTAATCAAAGGCCTTGTAACCCGTGACTAGATCACTGTCTGACAGCATTACAAGTTTCTTCAGCCGGCTATGGCGTCCTTAAAATGGGTGTGGTAAGACAGATGTTTTATCGGAGCCAATATAAAACACACTGACAGACCGTTTTGTCACATAATACAGACTAACCGGCGAGAATAATGACGATCTAACACCGAAGGCTAACATGCACATTCCTTGAGGATGGGTAAAGTCCTCCAATCATAAGACAAGAAAAAACTATGCAAAAATTGTATGGTGAACTCAATATTCAATCATTGCCCGAGAGTCTTCATAAAGCCACAAATGACGATCAATGACAATAGCACATGCCTACAGTATTCTTGTAAACATTGTGCAAACTGTTAAGAAAATGAAAAACGAGCGAGTGAAAAAGTCCGAACGGGATGATGACTTTTCGACATTAAATCACCACAACAGTGAGGTGGGACAACTCAGAAGAAAAGTGCATCAAAGAGAATCAGAATGGATAAAACAATGCTGAGCAAAAGAATTGAGAACGTTGAGTGTGGGCATGCTACTGACTATAACACGGGACCATCTCGGATAGTATTCCTAATCAGCGATTTGGGTGATCACGAGGACCACGACAGTCACAGTAAACCCAGGTTATACCAACAACTTCATCATAACCAGCGACAGTTTAGTGGACGGCCACAAGCAGTTTCAATTGAAAAGATCGATTGATTCGGTTTCGAACGACCACAGGTGGCTGAAAACTAGAGTAGTGCAATTTCATCATAACGTTGTGTTACTCTCCATTCATTGGTTAAAACCATGTTCAACACAAGGCTCGAACCTTTGGGTACATTTGTACTCAATTCGGTGTAGATATTATCCAGATGATTACTGAACGTTTACCACTTGTTGTATGCTTGTTAAACATAAGTAGGAACTGGTAACGTGCTGCTGTCTTTGCTTATTGTTCACTGTAAAAGCAAAACTGCAGCGACGATTGAACCGTTTCGAAAGAGGTTCTCATTTGAAACGATCGGATCCCCAATATGCGAGAATCTCAACGAAGGACAAAAAAGAAGCGCGGAAAATGATTCCATTCGCTTTGTTCCAAAGAATTAGTTGTATGATTTAAAAAATCAGACTGAAGAATAAATGGAGGTTCGAGCACCTTCTAGAAATGCTTCACAAAAGCTGACTGGTTGACAGACGTTCAACTGACATTTGGGCGAATAACGATGGTCTGGAGTGCTGTATCAGAAATGTGATTGTAGATGTGGCACCTGCCGTCACAGGTTGCCCAGTTCAAGGACCACTGCACCAAACTAGTCTCAATTTTGCAACTGATCCAGTTAGTTTGGAAGGAGCTTATAGGTCAGAAACGAAACAACAAAAAGTCGTCAAATGGTCAGTGTCACTAACCTGTCAAAAGTACACTGTAGGTTCAAGCGCAGGATGAGCGTAGGACTAGACATTGCCTTAGTAAAGTGAAAATCACAGGGCGTGCCAATGAACCGTACAACAGATAGGGCACCAAGATCCATTAAAATTCATGCACATATTCTGTACAGATTGAGCCAGGGACAAAAACCAGCCTTGGTGATCTCATTTAGCAATGATTTTATCACAACCACCAGGACAGATCAAATTGCCATGGTTCCAGCTGTGTCATAAGTGTGACGTAGTTGTATAGAAGTGTTGTATCAAGTTGTATCTAGGACGTGGCTCATCTCATCTGAGCCCGTTTCGCCGTGACAACAATGTTCCATATAAACGTTATTTTTGTCTGAGGATGAATAACTGAAAACGACCTTGTTCGCCGCACTGTGATTTTCATGACTACTCTGAGAATTTTTAACTACATGAAACATACCAATGGTTTTATCATGCTTTTGTGAACTTATTAGAGTAGCGTGAACATCACGATGGGAAGTGTCCAAATAGGTGGCCGTCTGCGAGCGTGAACCTGCCCGTGCCTGTCAGCCGTAAAGATTCTCACACTGGTCGTCAGAATGCTTACGAGGGCTGACTCCACATTACATAATTCTCATCAAATAATCACTTCAGATTCCGACGAGAACTTTCATTGATGGCATAATGCAAAACGCTCATTGCATCAAAAGCAGTTGTGGTTCGGACCAACAGGACTCTCTTAAACTGCCCGAAGTATCCACAAACCAGTCGTGATAAACTGTATTCAGGCTAGTCAGCTTTTCCCAAAGAGTGCTTCACCAATGCCAAATCGATGGTCAGTATAACCATACAAAAAAGAATGATGTGCTCAGCTCCTGTCCAATTTCTATTTCTCCAGCACGCTATATGAAATAACCCACAAGGCCTCAATGTAACTACCTCCTGGCAAAATGTTCAGTCAGCTATTAATCCAGTAATACTTCTACTGATCTTTCATATCTCATTCGTGCATATACTTTATAAAGGTCCTAGCTTTACTCGGTTCCAATGGGAACTAATGAGTACTTACTTTTCGAACTAGCAGAAATAAGTTCATATCACAGCTGTCATGTTACTTTCAAACAAATGATTTCACATCATATACATGAAGGTAACGATTTACGGTCATCGCTCATCTAGTTCACTGGATTGACCAGTTTGGACAATTCGCCTCTAACCAAATCATCAAATCACTTATTCGCTGTTCTGCATTGACAAGCGAATAATCTAACTAAACGGTGAAGGCAATTGAGTGCAAACAGTACTACGATTTGAACCCAGATGGCTAGTTCATAATGAACGATGGCTTTTGAAGGAAAAGGAGAAATTAAATGAAACAGAGCAATATTTGCGTAAAGCACTGTCGCACATTGCGTTAAAAAAGGGCATTCCGAGAACGGAGTTGGTGAGATATGCAGGTGTAACAGACAAAACAAGAAGTACATTGTGAAAACCTTAGACGGTCACTTATCTTCCTTATTATCCGACTGACGCCAATCACCGTTCGCAACAAGCGCGTAAAAAACCCTTAAACAAAGCACTAAACTAACTATTATTGGATGAGCTTTAAACGAGAATCATACATAAGATTTAAAAAAAGCATCGATAAAATTGTACAGCCACCTCAAATTTCAGTGGCGCCTTCAGACGCAACCGACGGCGTGAAGTTAACCAGTCACGTAGGCGTCACATATTTTCAGAACTAGATATGCTCCATCGTTCAGTCAACAGTGCAGTTTCCGGAATGCTTGTCGGCGATCTGAATGTGAACCCATCGCCATGTGACTAGCTTTTCAGTTTGAGTCTGTTGTCTACCTCATGTCACGAGCAGACGAATCAACTGATTTGAATAAAAGAGGAAGATTTTAGCGCTGATGTAGTTCACCGTAAAAACTGTCGAAAGACCCCTGATGTATGCAGAAGCTGTTGTGCGCTATTTGACAGGCCCAAACAACACCATACGAGAGAAGCGAATGACCAAGAGCCGTTTAATCAAAGTGATAAAAAACGATGGACATTACAAGGGACTTCCGACGTTTATACCTACACTTAAACTTCATGTCCTCACAAAGACTGTGTAACGTGCACTAAGAAAGAATTTGCGGTTGAGGTATGGAAAAACGAATAAACCCATTTCGCCGAATCAATGGCTGATACAGTTTCGCTTGTTGTGGTTGGAAAATCATGTAGCAGGATTCAATGACAAGAAAAATTCGACTAGTACAGGCCTCACGCTTGGAGATTCTACTGGCATGATAGTCGGAAGGAAGAAGTGTGCCTCAACCGAATAAAAAAACGTTAGACGTTCGCCAATCGTGTGTGGGACATCTTCAACCATGCCATATAGCAAACAAGGGGTGGACATTTGTACTTAGAGGTTGAAATACTTGCCGTAGTCCTACAGTTCTTCAAAGTGACAATGGAATGATCGTAATTTGTCAGGAAGACAACACCCCAGTTCATGCATCGTGTATCATAAGGGCGTGACTAATTTTAGAGGGTTTAAGGCTTTAGACTGACCGGCCTGTAATCCGAAATCCTACAGAAAATTAGTACGATCTACTGGAGCATCAGCTATACAAGAAAGCTAAGAAAGTGGCCAAATCTGTGGTCCTTTCAGAACAGACAAACGAATTTGAGCTCAAACGTACTACAACCTCTAGTTAGAAGTAAGCCCGATCAACGTATTCCACTAACAGCAAAAGCACGTCTTACTAAAACGCTTGCAGAATAAGGGAAATGACAGGATAGTATACCCTTTTCAAGACTATTTTCGCATTTTTGTGTACAACCCGTTTTCGATTCCTTAATTTGCAACGGCCCTGAGCCTAACCAAAAAGTACAGCCGCTAAGGTCACCACCCATTGTCACAATGATGTGGAATAACCTACGGGAAAAGTCTACAAAAATGGATAAAAACAAGGCTAAGCGGAAGAGACATAAACGGTCTGAACGTAAGTACATCATTGACTGAGGCACGTTGCTATCTCGAAAAGCGTTACTGATCGGCGATTTAGCTGGTAATGAGAGACATTGGCAAATAAGTGCGGTGTGCGCTACCGGACCGATTTCCGTCCGACGCTAAATGACCAAATGAAACGTTTCTAACTGTCTAAGGGCACAACAAATCCGAGGCGTTTCACTTACTTCAGAATGTAAAAAACATGATACCGTTCGCACTCGAACTACTTTGTGTTACAGTAAACGCAGAAAAGATAAACCAACAAAGCGTTCCTGATCTACTTTTGAGTAACTGATCGAAGTAGTCAGACTGGCAACACAACGAAACGTCCAACTGCAACCTCACTTAACAGGTGCTGCTTTGCTGTGGAGCTAACTGGGATCTGTATGCCAGATCGATTGCGAGATACGGCTTCGTCGTAGCCATATTCCGAGAGGGTATTACTGACCCGCATCACTGTCTAGGAATGAGTACACTTGCATCATGATACGGGGATGGGAGACAGAACAGGACAACAGGATGAACGTCAGAGCAGCTTGCAAGCCAGTTAAAGTGGAATAAATGGGAAAAATAAATCAACAGACTTTGTCATAAAATTCAAGTAGCTGGTAAACTAAATGGACCGGATATATTAGACACAGGATATTTCTTGGGATCAGTTTCGCATTTGAATGCTAAACGGAAAGTAAGCACGCGTCGCGTGTTATTTTGAAAGCCCCACAGTAAAAAAAAACGACCATATTCTCAGGTCTCATATAGGTTGTTAAAAACAGGTTGCAAGGAAAACAGGTAATTTGACAGTTATGATTTTTAAAAAAGCTATTACAAAGCAACCCACTAATTGGTCAGACAATGGTATCAGCCTCATCAGTTTCTTGGAATCGTGAAAAGCTCGCCCTTCAACAATGATGCATTTAGAAAAAACCACCCACGTTTATGTTAACAATGACCAGGTAACTAAATTTGGTCATAAACGGTAAGTTAGCAGTAGCAACTGGGCCTTCACTACCAAACAAAAACCGTAAGGAACATACAGAAGCGATCGCTGAGTGTGACAGACGACCTAATCAAGGCTGCACCCTGAGGTTGGCGAAGATCAATAAAAACGACTAGCAATCAAACGGGTTTGATCCTCGAGAACAGCCCTTATGTAGGTTTGAGAAGGCTAACCGCATGTGGCTAACATATGGCCACGTACGGCACATGACGGCAAACACCTCGTGGTGTGTAAGATGAATCAGAAGTGAACCATAATGTTCAAAAAGCTTTGAAACGGTTCGTTATTTATATCACACTGTTACAAAACAAACCCCGCCACCGCTCAGTATTCACGACATTGATCTACTAAACATAAGGTCGTATGTTCACCTATCCGCGGTAACTGAGACTGCTTCTAAGTTTGGACAATCAGCAGGTTACAGCTTCCATGTGGCCCAGTGTACCACAAGATTGGGCAGGTAACCGCAAACGATTCGCGTAGTTTTGTTTACTGCAAGCAAGTTTTTTTCTTTCGGGCGCCTCGTTTTAACGCCAGTGTGTGTACTCTAGTTGAAGAAGATACCGAGTGCGGCTTTTTACAGCGTGAGTGTAAGATGCGACATCAAAAACTATGAACACGGTCAGGCTGTTTCTTATTAAGTACGCAAAAAATGACGCATATGTATTCTTAAATATTTAACCAGGCTACTTGTAATTGTTTGTCGGGCAGTTAAGCGGTATGCAAGTCATGCGTTCCAAACATTTAAGCATGAATGCAGCATTTGAATAAGCAGAACTTGTGTTTGTAATAAGAATTAAGCAAGTGCTGATTCACTTATAGTCCACGCAATTAAGAGTGGGTGTATCAGGTTGAGGCTACGCTCACACTGGACACAGACAAAACCATATGAAACGAATAAAACAATAACGATGAGACCCAGGTTTCTGTGACTGACATAAATAGTCACGTCGGCTTTGCTGAACGACGATGAGGTTGTTTGGAAAACTGCGTCGTCTTCTACTTGTGACACGAAACCAACAAGGTATGGTGTGCTCCGAAACCCTCAAATTATTTCATCAGTCTACTTTCAACGTACGGTGTTACTAGCTTAACAGTCTGTCGTTTTTGTTTCAAAAGTCAACCGTAACAATCGCTGCTTCAAATTGAGAAATATACTGGTTACGTGACTACTTTTTTGGTCAAACCGGCTCGAGACAAGTAGTTTTTATACATCTTCCATGACATACTCCCGCCTACGGTTGATAATTGGAGATTTTCTTTCAGAGATGAGGCAAGACGTCGTAATTCCCGTTACTGATATTTGTCAGTACCGCATACAACTTTGAAACGCCTCATTTGGCAGCTGATTTGTCGACATTACTGGGTCCACAAGCCGTCAGCGTTACACAAGTAAAAACCCGAATTTGTTGAGGCAAATTGAATAATGCCGATGTAGAAACTGGAAACTTGGCCGAATGATTACATTACTGAAAAATGCGTGAACAACAACGCCACCCCTCAAGATAGGTTCATTCAGATACACACATGCACAAGTGAAGGATAGCCGTACAAAAGAGGCCAAACCAGATGCTCATGGGAATAAGCAAAGATAGTACGATATATATGGGCTCAGTACTGATAATGAATGACGCCTGTTTATTTAAGTGCGTAAGCTAATGAATGTAACTGAAGAGCAACAGAGACAAATGACTTTCATCATAGATGACTGCTGAACAGTTACTGCATCGACAGCGTGATCAGGGCAAAATTGAAGTAAGAGGGAAAAACAACACGGCTTCAAGTTCGAGTTCTTACAACCAAATATAGTGAAGAGTCGAGAAAAGGACGAGTTATTGCTGTAAGTGAGAAGGTAAAAGTGACAAAAGGGTTCAGAGGTGTCTAAAGATTAGAAGAAGCCACCAAAATATTGGAAGCCGACTTACGTTCCCCTTTTTTCTATCTTTCTCATTCCTGTGTTTCTTCGCTCTATTCATCGGGTTCCACATGCTACATACGAGTATTTCCCCATAACCTGGCTTTCTGACAAGTTACTGGAGCATTGTGAACCGTGCGTGAAAAAACGGGACACTGTGGATAACCGGCACAGCCTTATAAGTAAACGTGAGATCGAACAGACAACACATGCTGCAAACAATGAGAAACACACATACACTCATATGCCTATCCGAACAAAGACATAACATGCCCTACACATTCTCAAAAGACCTGTCAATCGAGAAAAGACGCGTGAGGGTATGTAAACTCATACTTTCATACACATGAGTTAGTTAAGTGTCATATACCGCCGTCGACTTAAACTGAAAAACAACAATACCAACCAAAGTTACAGGTGGACAAATGCACAATACATCTCAATAACTGGTAGAATGAAGCAAACAAGACTATTAACGCAGTGTATACAAAACCAACTAATAATGATCGGTGTAACGTAGTATAGACGAGTGAAGAACGGATTTGACAAAACCTGGAAATGCCTGTAAATCGAGACAATGATAGACAGGGCCATTTACTGATGCCGACAGCTTGCGGAGCTGAACAGATCGAACCCCTTATCTCATGCTCTGTATATGTTAGATTGAATCTAGACATTTGTTTATTCATCCGATGAGCCACAGCAATATACCGTGTATTACGGTGACCGCGCAAACGCACATAGGTTACATGGTCCACTCTCGAAAAATGACTTGTCCGTCATTAACCTTAGGCTTGTTCGCACTGGTATTGAAATGTGTGACTCGGATAAGAAATGACACACGTACACATGCACACTAATTCCGCTCTGTTTATCAGACATAACAGCGGTGGTTGTGTTACAGATACACAAACATGCGCAAACAGATGCATGATATGTGTATGCCCACATGTAACGATCAAGTTTCCGACATACGCAATGAGGCATATGCACTGATGGTATTTAGTTACCCACAAAGATATAACTATACATAATAAGTATGTGTACGGATGAGCACTAGCAACTCACACATGTTCGTACGAAAGCCCCACAACAGCTGATAGATCTAAAGAGGTCACAACAGCGGACAGGGACCAACAAGCCGTCATTCATCATCATGCATCATAAATAAACATCACGCGTGGACATAAATTCGCGAATAGGCAGATTTTGGTAGAACCACAAAATATCAATGTTGCTTAGGATTCCTCTTCAGCTTGTGATAATGTTGCAACAGACAAATTGTGGTGATAATCCCAGTAGTGGTAGAGGTAACAGTAGTAACAGTCGGCGCACTGAACTACGACTTCGTAGTGCCGGCTGAGCAGCCGCGGAACAAAACACTGGTTAAGTGTTCAACTATTCTGGATAGGACCGATCACGCAAAGTATTGGGTACGATCAAGCATAAAAACAAAAACATTACCACCACCTTTGAGCCGACAGTACAATCTCTAGGCAAATGGAGTAAATCAGCACAGAATGTGGCCAGATATATTCGTATAGATCGACAAAAGGACGAAATAAAAATGTGCAGTCGTCCAGCCACCCATAACTTTCGACTATGACGACTGAAAACGCACATTTCAGACTAGGCTTGGTCAGCCAACATACAAAGTGAGTCAAGATCTCCTGAATAACCCAAATGAGTTCCGGTCAAAAGGATAATCGAACCAGTCAAACACGGATAAGCAATCACCTCATACGACTTTGCCACCAGACTAGTCCCCTGCCAAACCCATCACAGAAGAAGTACTATGCAATTTCTGGTCAATGACAGACTCCGTGTCGGGTTCGAAAAAAGTATTGCCCAAGTATTTGGAGCACCTCAGAGCATACGCTCTGGCCAGATGACTCAATTTTTTTCTGCTGACGAAAGGTTGTCCAACACAATTACACCACTAACGTATCACACCTGCCTCTAAAATTAACAAACAATCAATATGAGACCTGGCTCCTCATCTTCAATAATGATACGCTGTTTCCACAGAATACTAGTTGACCGCTGGAATACGGATCTATGGTTGCTCGTTCCTCAGTTTTTCTACACCGTGACGGTTACACGAAGCGATTTCATTACTGCACACATTCCCCGGATTTCTTGTTGAGTAACTTCTTTCATGTGTTCAATATAACGGGACTTGATTATAAAATACATCCAGACATTTGGCGTTCATTCACCTTTAGGAGAATGCACCGCTGAATCTTACTGAAACGCACCAGTTATACTGGATGACTCAATCCTTTGGTTTTAACGCATCATCATCATCACTGTCATCACCGTCATAATATACAACAATACATCAATGGTCCATACTGATGCTTAACTGCCAAGAGACCATGAGAAAAAAGCAAACCCTGTAAAGGGATAAAATAAAAATAAAAAGTGAAAGAAAGGACCCAACTACTAAAAATAGCAACGTCTACCATATTCAATCACTTAACGCGAAGGTGCCTATACCATGTAAACAAACAACAGAGTTATAAGTGAAAGTAAGGTATTACCAGCATGACAGTTTCCTTACGGCTTTCACAGACCCGCATCATTAAGTGCACTTACTTCACAAACAACTCGTCCAAACAACGACAACACTGACACCACTGAACCCGACTAGCCACCATCTCATCTAACGTTTCCAATAACCGACTATGCCAGTCGCCAGGTCACTAGCTCCAGAGACAAATCCGGTCTACATTGAACAACCTCTTGGTGGACCACATTGTTTCACTACATCAGGGTCATCATCCGTTCATCTCTTATCTCACATCAGCCAGCCGCCACATCGACAAACAGTGCTCAATATGTCGGACGACATCAGTAGGAAATTGCATATTCATCTAGGTCTATGCACACCTAGTGATTGAGCAAGGGAGCTCGTTTCACAACCGCTACCAAATAACCCCATCCTAAACTCATCGTGGCTTACTCGTTCGTGTCACCCGATGAGAGCGACCAAATGCACACATTGATAGTCAAGTACCTGAAGACGATTCACCCATTCTACCCTGGACGGCCAAACTTCGTTGCCGTGAAGTGATACAACCCTCACTATCGCCGTGTATAGGCGACCATCAGGCCTGAGAGAGATGCCTCTCTGTCGTCCGAGATGTGTTAGATTAGCGAATGCCGCGGCGGTGTTGGAGATGCGCATTTCTATTTCACTCCCTACACCTCCGCCTTCGTTGATACACTTTCTCAAGTACACAAATCGATCAATGACCTTCGAAACTACATTATTCAACACCAGATGTGCGTAACCAAAGCAATCTTGTGGAAGCACTTTGCACTTTCATGTTGCAAAGTGCATTCCGAATTATTTGGTAGAGCACGAAGTGGCGTCTAGCAATGTCTGTGCTGCTTGAATATCGTTACGCGATAACAGCTTATCGTCGGGATCGTCGAGGCCAGTCAGGTCTCCATTGGATAGGGAATCTACATTGGTGTTTTGTGAGAACAGCAATCAGTCTTTTGATATTTTGTCTACGATAGTAGTAAAAAAACCTGATGAATGTGAACAACCTTGACGTACGTTGTTGTTGATACTCAAACTGTCAGACAGTTTGCTGTTTGACTCTAAACTGAGGCGAACTATGGGAATAAAACACCAACACTATGTTCACATACTGGTTCAGCGCACTTATGCTTTTGAATGGCTCTTACGTTGCGTATCGATTGATCGATAGATTCGGACACACTGTTGTAGTCGAGGGAAGCGACGATTGTTGGTCGGCAGTACGTTTGACTTTGCTCCAGAATTTGTCGAAGAGTAAAAAGTCGATCAACTTTGATTGTTCTCTAATATTTGGTTCCCGAGCTGCATGATGGATTCCGAAACCCTAGTAAATACTGAGCTCAAGCTAATTCCCCTATGGATTCCGTAAAGACCCAGGACGCATATCTTGAACATGGCAATCACTGTCGAGTGACCTCAGTAGGGAACGATGGTCTCCGTCGTCTAAAAAACTCAAAACACCTGAGTTACTGTCTCTACTAACACCTTCTCCACCTTTATTGAAAAGTGCCGGCACGAGATCATCCGGATCAGCAGCCCTAATACGCTTGAGAATTGACACGCAACTGCGGACCTCAGCGTTGGTGGATGGTTCTAAATCCACCAACCACGTTACCACATTACAAATTTGCAGCGGTGACACAGTAGAAGAAGTAGGTCGAATAAGCAAACCTTCAAAATCTTCCGGCAACCACTCTAATATTCTGAATTTATTACAGATGAGTGTGCCATCTGCTTCGCCGAAAGCTTCAGTGGCAGACGGTGGCCTGGGAACATAAACATCATAACAGCCATGAGCCTGACCAAAAGGTACTGTGGCTCGGGCCGCCGCTCACCTCAACAGTGATGTGGAATATCCTAGAAGAAAACATAACTAAGAAGGTTGAAAATTAATAAAAGAAGACTAAGGGGAAGAACTAGAAATGGTATGGATACAGGTACGCCATCGACTGCGACACACCGTCATCTCGGATAACGTCACTAACCAGCGGTTTGAGTGACCACGAGGACACCAACCAGTCAGGCGACACCGACCCACATTGCTCAATGGAGCAGTCAGGGTCTTCATATTTCGTGACCACGTTGTTGCCTGACCACCACGCGGTTTTACCCTATTGTTGGTGGCCTCAGCATATAATGCCCGGTACGGTACACGATCAGATGGCATACGAACTACGTGACCCAACCATCTCAAGCTGTGCAACGTGATTAGTTGACCAACTGATCGCGGATCCCGAGCGTTCCGGAATACGCGTCGGCGAACTGCCACATTGCTCACACGATCAGTCCACTTGATATGGGCCAATTGGCGGAGACAACGATGGTTACACACAGCAAGCCTGTTGATATCCTCTCTGTGAACAGGTCACGTTTCCGAACCATAAAGCAAAATGGAACGCACACAGGCATTATATACTCTTCATTTCAGCGACAACCGGACGTCTTTTCGACGCCACAGATGACGCAGTTTGGCAAAAGCAACTCGTGCCTTTGCTATCCTCGCTGATATCTCATCAGCAATATTACAGACTGACGAGATAGTGCTACCCAAGTATGTGAAACTGTTCACAGTCTCAAGCGAATTACCTGCAATAAAGAAAGTAGGAGTGGAAATGCCCCAGTCTTGAAGTAACACTTTACACTTTGAAGGTCCGAAGCGCATTCCATACAAACCAGCTCGGTCGCTCAATCTGTGCAGCATGGTCTGCATGTCTTTGGCAGAGGGGCTGAGTAAGACAATGTTGTCCGCATACTCCAGATCGGTCAATCTAGATCCAGGAAGAAGCTCGACACCAAGCCTATTGTATTCTTGAAGCGCACCCTCCGGAATGTCGTCCATGACAAAGTTGAACAGGAAGGGGGGAATCGGACAATCCTGACGAACACCACTAGAAGTGATGAACGCCCGAGACTGTTGTCCGTAAACTCTCACTTTGCTTGCAGAGTGAGCATACAGTTATTTCAACAGATTCACATATTTCCCTGGTACTCCCTTGCGAAGGAGACAGCTCCAGAGAACGTTACGAGCAACCGAATCGAAAGCAGCCTCCATGTCCAAAAAGACCACGACTGTCGGCCACCCATAAGAATGCTGATGTTCCAAGGTCCGTCGCAAGGTAAAAATATGATCAACGCACCTCCGACCGGATCGAAATCCTGCCTGTTCATCGCGTATCTGGCTTACTCTATGCTTAGAGGGACGACGTAAAATGAGATCAGTGAGTAAGTTGGACGCAATAGACACCAAACTGATGCCTCTGTGGTTGTCACGTAGACTTCGGGCCCCCTTTTTGTAAACGGGAATGACTGTTGATAGGCACCAATCACGAGGCACCTCTTTAGTCTCCCAGCCGGTTTTTCAACAGCCAGCCGTTGTTTCCGGTTGGGTCATTGCCAAGTAAGCGTAAAAACAAAACGGCAACATACCAACACATGATCTGAGTTCATGTATGTGACCCTACAAGAAAGACAGTCCTGAATGGAGCTCTACCACTCATAATTAACAGCTATTTGTTCTCTCTGATACCAGACCTGATGTGGAAGAGAACATCAAGTATAACAATGACGCGCACGATGCTAAAACTAGTGCTGGATAATAATAACTCATGTTCAAAACACAGCTGCAACAGTCGCCCGCCATTACCCGGGTAACGTGATACTATTCCAAATCTGTCACCCAAACGAGACTCGGCCTCATCAATGCGGCCGACCAGTGTTCATATCTCTGGCTAGAATGACTATATCAAAACCATGTATCGATCGAAGGAGAGTAGCCAGATCCGAGTAAAAGGCGTCCTTGGCGCCGTTGTCACTACAGTCGATTGGAGCATAAGCAGGCACGATGAAAAGATTCCTGAAAATTTTGCGTCTAGGGCTGGTCTTAACAGAACCTACCAAGCGGACGGCACAAATATATACTGTCAGCAGGAATCCAATCTACAGGCCGTTCTGCTGAGGACTATACCCACTCCAGCCTGACCGGTAGCGGCGATCGAGACATCACCCAAAGTGTATAACCAGTATCGGGTAGACAGCTCGGGTACTGTTAGTTCCTACGTTGACTACTGTCCAGGATTCAAGGGTACCAGTAAGCGCCACTGACGTTACCCAAGTCAGTAGACGGAGTGTTAGCTCTACCGAGACCTGGACTTTGCCATCGGTCCCACGATGGGGTAATCAGTGGATTCGTTTACGCTGATGATCGCGTACTTCTGGCAGAGAACCGGACGCGCCACAACGGGGAGCATGCAGCCGCATCCATTATTCTGGAACTGGAAAGGTTGGGAAACATCAAAAGGACGAAACTTAAGAACATTAGTGGTGACTATAAACACAGTGAGAAAGCGCTCGTCTAGGAATCCAATTAATTATATGTGGGCACAATCTACTAACTCAACGTCCTCGAAGTGGTCACTTATTTGAAGATTCAGCTCACCTGGATGGATAGCGTTTCCTGAACACCAACCGTGACTTCGTTACATGCTGGACGAAATTGTCCCGAGGCTAATAACGTCAAACAACCGCACTTATCTGTTGAGACGGCATATGATCCTAGAGGAGAATCATTCGCAGATGTTGAGCAGGATCTACCACAATAAACTCATTAATGTGAACAACACGATCCACCAATTCATACGCGGCGACTTAAAAATTCGACTCGATAGACCGGGCACACACACACACACCGGTTAACTATCACCAACTCCACGGTGGGCAAATCCGGGGTGAACAGACTGCTTACCAATCAACGACCAATCCTTTGTAAGGTGGTCAAAAACGACTTTCTTGATCTCAACATGAGGGACATCAAGGTTCGTGTAATTGATCAGTGTGACATTCATGAACAGAGGAAAAGCTAAAGTGGCATGGGTGGGCAAGCTCTATTATAGACTGATCTGTCGCGGCTTATTCTCTACTATCCACTCGCCGGTTGCGCAATCCGTAGCGAGATCTTCATTTGATCTATCAAGGTTCGACACCGCCTTTTACGCATTAAGAGACGAAATTCACGAAGCGGCCGGGGGGACCACTCAGCCGTCTGTCGTCGTAACTGCTTTTAACCCGAAAATCTCGCCGTGTTGTGTCACACATGATGTACGCAGTGCTCGACACAAACTACATGGGCAAGAAGGCTACAACGAGCTACGAGTGTCAACGTCAACCACGCTAATCAAGACCGACATGGTATGCGGTACTTCATATCAGCATAGTGGACGACTATCGAAGTCAGGTTGTCTGGAGTAGAAACTACAGGGTCGAGTCGTTTAAACGGCCCCCATAAGGATGGACTCAGTCTCCTACATTCCTGTGATAATCACATATCGCGAAATCATTTGCCTTTAGTGGAATGGTATTATTCAACTGGGACTGTTCCTCTACCCAGTCACTGCTATCTGCCAACTGACCATCGCAAGTTCCCCCAAAATTTACGACACTCTTCTGCAAACAACTTGGTGTCGACCTTTTTTTCTGGCAAATGTCTTATTGAAGGTTTGGGGATTTAGGTTATTTCAAAACTGAACACCACCCGCACTTGATCGTAGCCTTCGCATTCGGTCATGCCTATTGTGAGGTTGCTGGCGTTGTGGTTAGCACGCTAGTCTCACAAGCACGAGGGTCAGAGTGCGAACTCTGATCCGGACAAGGATATGCACTAGTGATTAGCCCTAATAAGAGCGAAACTCGAGTCTAGTGTTTCCTTTCGAAGTAGGCTGGCCGAAAGCCTTATCCAAATGCGAAGGCTACGACCAAGTGTGGGTGGTGTTCAATTTTGAAATGTTTTATTGCGAAAAAAATATCTTACCATTCCGGTGTGCGACCACTGTTTTTGCACTCCGGCGACTTAGAGAGCCATTGTTTTTGCGATTTTGTTCGCTATTTTTGCTGTTTCAATGGATCTAACGGAGCATTTTCATCTGACGACCCTGGTGTCGTCTACCTCTGATGCAATAACTGAAAGGACGTCATCTACTTAGCCAACTTGCTTTGGATTTTTACGGTTGTGCTTTTTCCGTTAATTTTTGGTGTAACCACTTGCGCTTTCTTTGAAGGGAGAGTACGTAATTTACTTCTGAAAATAAACGAGCATAGTAAGGGTATAGACAGAACATATACACAGTATGCATAAATGCTGACGGCATTGATAGACTCAGCGATGGTAATGGTGCGTGAGTAAATGAGCTACCAGAAGAGCAAACAATGACAGGTGTTAATGGTTCACTCCCTACGATAGCGCGCCCGATGATAGACACTATCTCGTACATTCATTCATTCATTTGTCAGCTCACAATCACCATGTCACGGCAACGATAACGATCAAGACTAATCCAAATTCCGTTAAGGTATGGTTTATCGCATGGAGCGAAGTCACAAAGTAGCGCATGTGCACATACACGCACACACAAACACACGGAGAGAAGCGTGCGCGCAAGCGCACATAGACGAGACAATGCGTCAACGGTGCTAACGCAGCCACCCATTCGTTCCGTGTGTGTATGTGTGACCGTATCGAGTTAAATGGAGCAGTGATACTGTAATCCAAGGCCAACGCTTCCAGTGAGGCACAGTAAAGTCAAGTTGGTGGTTTCAGTGTGCAGCAATTGGATACGAAGACTAGAGTAGAGTAAGCACGAGCTCCGCGAGCCGGATGAACAGATGCGAGAAGGGAACATTTCAGAAGAGCATCGGTGGTGCACAGTCCACGTTTTACATACCTCAACAAACAGAACTCAATTATACACCGAAGGCTAGACGTATGAAATGTACGAACCTACATGTATATGGTGTCTAGTTGACCTAGTTAAGTTAGACGTTCATAATTCGAATTTTCATTTGAAAATCGATATCAACTCCAAGGCGCTACTTTTGAAGCCGTAGTAAAGATAAAGACTGAACTACAATAAAGTATGAAAAATTTCATATCAAAAATGGGGCACTCATTCAGTAGTAACAAGACACTAAATAAGTACGTTAACCAGGTAGGTTGCTGAGGTCAAATGGTTTAGGGTGCAACGAGGTTAAACAAGAATAAATAGACAATTCTGTGTGAATTTTAAGGAGACAACTGCCGGTGATTCTGTTATTCTGTCGATATGGAAGTGCCATAGAAGGAACCTGAGAAACTGAGTGCTTAATTGTGCTTAGGGTAATTGACGTTTATGAATCGAGCGAAACATACAATCGGGTCAGTGCCCATAAGACATGGATACCTCGACTGCAGGCAACACAAAGCTTAAGCAGGAGGGTATGAACAACGTAATTTATGTGAACCAATTAAATGGAATGGGATTCAGTAGACATCAAGGCAACTGAAAGAAATGTACGAAAATGCATAAGAATATACGTACAGCTACGCATGCAAACATAACACAATAAAAATGAACTCCACTGTTGACCGGGACTCTGATAACTGCGATTCACGATAAGAGGCAACTGGGTAACCAAACGCTTCATCGTACGTGCCATATCTACACATGACCATGGGCAAAACAGCAGACGAGCGGTAAGCGAGCATGCCATCCCGGCGTTATGGAATACGCCAGACTCAACACGCCTGATTCGACCAAGTTGGTTTGGAACAAATGGAGTATGAGAGCATATAACACGATTGAGATAGTCCACGGAAGAGATAAGGGTCATGTTAACAAAAAACACCTACACATGTACACATTAACTACGCACACTCACAGAACACTATGAGCCCATTCAGAGAACACGAGGGAAACCAGATCACAGTAACCGGACGCCGTTGAGTTTCCAACTTTTACTAGTTTTCGGTGCCATGTGACACACAAGATCACAAGCGAGGGCGACGAACAATCAGCGACCAACGTGACAACCAGGCTCGAACTCATAACCGTGTGATTGGTAGTTAGGAGGCGTTATAAACCACCTATTGTGAGCGGTACCAAAAGACGATCTCAACAGAGTTAGATACCCCGCCAATGATAGTCTAAGATATAAAAGACAAAAGCGTTCGTCAAGAATATTCTTCGAAATATGCCGTGATTCAGAAAAGGAGCACTGATAAGCTGGAACTTGAAAACATCACAGGCCAACTACATGATAAAAAACAGCCTGATGGATTCGAACGATTCGACACGCCGCGCGTTTGAAGCAAGACAGATAGAAGCTCCGATTAAACCTTCCGATCAAAAGACAATGGCAATCTGTAAGAACTTTGTTTTCGTTCCCAAACACATCGTACAGTTTCCTCTATTGTATACACCTGCGTCACCACCAGGGCGGTCGAGTGCATGCGCACCCATCGCGTTCTAAATGTACCGCATAGTACATACAGCCTGAGGGCGACGATGCGGAGCTGTAAATGCACACGGTGGAAAAAGAAAACCAAGTCCGGACTAGTGGGCGGGGCCTTTTAGCTAACACTTACTTACACTCACGAACACCTACAGACCGAGCAGGCGCACAGCACAGAAATATAAAGTCGTAGGAGCGAACAGACTACGGTGACAACGACAACGAAGATGGTGACAAAAACGATGTGAGGCGAGACGAAAGGGGGAAACGGTGCGGATGCAGTGAACCAGGATAGTATGAAGCCAGTAAGAGGAAAAATAAGTGGTTGGTTTATGGAAACAAATTCCTAAAAGTTTAGAGTTAGCATAAGCTAAACCTCTCGTTTGTACATATACACACAAACGGATAAACGAAATGGACAGAAGTGCACAAACGACTTTTGTAGGACAAAAGCAAATGAGTTGCTATGGTGCATGCACGCACCGTGACGGTGGATGGGCGGAAACCGGG
The DNA here is from genome assembly GCA_013368495.1 of Paragonimus heterotremus. NCBI lineage: Eukaryota > Metazoa > Platyhelminthes > Trematoda > Plagiorchiida > Troglotrematidae > Paragonimus > Paragonimus heterotremus. The sequence goes on from LUCH01001072.1 coordinate 109,039, forward strand.
CTGAATGCGCGCATTTAGTGAAGGCTAGGAGGGAGAAAGGGATGGTGGTGAATGGTAATATAGAACCTAGAAAACCGAACCATAAGACGACGTCATCTTCGTGGGTAGTCGGGCTAGCCCTGTAACTACTGCCTGACTAAAAAAAGGTCGCAATGCAACTTTCGGAGGTAAAAGTAATGCGCGCTTACGTGCCCACTCCTCTAAGTACTTGAAAACAAAAGAGTTCTCATCAATCGCATGAATGCGGTTTCAAAATAGGACAGCGATGTTAAAAAATACATCCTGGTAGATCACAGATACACGTGAAGGTCAGTTCCACCAGATAAAAAATATAGACTGAGAAAACATTCAACTTATTTAATCTTTATGAAGGGATCGGCTCTTGAAATTGACCGTGAATAAGTCGATCTAGTCAGTTTCAAAAGATCATATCGCATCCGATCTACAAAGAAAGTTAAAAAACTTGACTAAAGTTCAATAAAGCGATGGAAATGAGAAAAACTAAATCACCGATTCCCTCTCCAGAAGAAACCAGTTCAGACAAGGGGACAGAGTGCGAACATACCAAGAACCTAGGCAAGAATTCAGTAGTATTGACGTGGATTACGAGACCAAGAGCGTGTATAAAAACAACCGAATGAATTAGTAGAAAATGAAATAGCAACCAAACGTGTTTTCATTGTTTTCCTATCAGGCTAGGTATAGCCTAAACATATGAACCGATATGAGATTGAGTAGGTGGTATGAAAAATGAAGGAGTTACATTGCCACAGTAAAGTAAAACATGCTGAAAGGAGCGACTGGCCGGCAGCTATGTTCCCTCAACTCTGCCGCCCACTAAGTCACTGTTCTACCTAACAGTAACCTGCCAGCCAACTCATATATAGCCAGGCAATGAAGCACTGAAACCAAACTTGTTTGCCCCTTAGCCTTCTAAAGGCTGAAGTCACAGGTCCGAGTCTGGGCTATATCTAATTTTCTTGGATGAGTGTGAGCAACTTGATCGCATCCAGTTCGAAAGCAATGCAACAACACACGACATTATCGAAATGACGCGGAAGACTGTAGATTGATGACTAGTCAAACTAAATGTTAATCTGGATGGACACGGTCCTTCCTGAGTTTGCATTGACCAGGACGGGATTAGCGCGCCCAAGTGATCCTAAAATTTTTAAACATTTCGTAAGTTTTCAAGTTTTCAACATTTACAAGCCTAACCACATACTGCACCAGCTCACGTTTATGAAGATGAACCAGCCGTACAAGTGCACGCGTTTTGCATACAGGTAACAGTTATCTTGCTTCCACCGCGGCCATTCAGTAGTTACGAGACCACAAACTAAAATTAGCAACTTTGGAATTTCAAATGATACATAGAATATAGGCTTAGAATTGAGCTTAACCTTTCTGTGTGAAGTCTGCTGCAGTGAGTTGATGGAACTAACACAAAAAGAACATTTGCCTTTAAGCTTTCTGACGTGCCGCATTTGACCCCGATATGAAGCGGAAGTTACCAAACCGTTCCAGTTTTCAACGCTTTCGCATTGGCCAAAAGTTCAACTGCACTAGAATCAGTTTCAGTATTTCTTCATCTGTTCTTTAATTCATCAACTTACAGTTCACCTCCCATTATTTTCTCTAACCTACTCTACATTAGTTAATCTCTATTTCTTACTTATCCGGCCCCTGACCTATACTGATACCTTGACGAGGTGGTCGGGCTTGTGTACTGTTTTGATCCGGCGGGCTATGCTGACTAGGACTCCGATCATTCCAGGTGCAACCTTGTCAGACAGGTCAAAGGAGAGCAGTTAGACGAAAAGCAGTTACACTCATAGGGTTGTATGTCGCAATACTGATCGCGTAGGAGTGCTTAGGTAGTGAGGCACGATCCTATGGACATACAGCAGAACTATTTTCATAGTTGCGACACTGCTGTCTTCCGTATCAGGAAGAAGGGGGTTAGAGAAGGTACCCTCAAACAAAGAGCACTCCGATCGCCCAATGGTTGACCGTGACCGCCGGCGTATTATCCAATACGGTCGAAAAACATTTATCTCTCAAAAGCCTGATGTAGCTTCGAGTACATTCACTGCGCGCAGCAATGCTCAGAATGAGACATCAATGTCTTATTCACTAGGCCCTCGGGCTAGGCAAGCCCCTCACTGCCAAGTGAGTCAGACTCTAGAGTCATTGGTTCCTGGTGGGGTCCCCCAAGAAAGACCCCATATCCTGTTGTCTTGCAGGTTAGACTTTTGAGTCGGAGACTCGGGATGTGATCCATCAAATCAACCCCCTTCCGCGGCATAAACGACCGGGAAGTATCAGAAGTTGTCGTTCTCCCGACAGTGACATTACTAACCGATCTCGACTTTCTCCTACTGTTTTACCCCCTATTTCTTCTGCCTTCCATACGCCTTCGGGCGATTATTGTTTTCTGAGGCCAAGACAACTGGTAAACATTGGCGCTTTCAATGTCCGCACTCTTCGACAAGTTGGTCAGCAAGCTGCTCTGGCTAGTACTTTCTCAAGTCTGGAGATTGACGTGTGCTGTGTGTCGGAGACGCGAGTCTACGATTCCAGCACGGTTACCCATTTGAGATCACCTCTAGATAACTGTCGATCCAAGCACTTCTCTCTTAGGGTCTGTGGTGACGTCGAAGCTGAACCTCGTGGTGAAGTTGGAGTGGGAATCGCACTGAGTTCCAGAACAGAGCAATGTTTGTTCGATTGGATCTCAGTGAGCAGTCGCTTGTGCGTTGTCAGACTCAATACACCGGTAAAAGTCTGTCGACGCAAATCAGAAAGACGTTGTGTATTCATTATATCGGTGTACGCTCCAACGGACAGCAGTTCGGATGCTACCCAGGATGCGTTCTATGACGCCCTCGTTGACCTTCTGAGGCAAACTAAACACTCAGACATCATCATACTAGCGGGCGATTCGAATACGCAGCTTGGTCGTCTTTCTCCGGATGAGAAGCGGCTAGGAGGTATGTTTGGTGTTCGGGTACAACGTACTAATAATGGCGAAAGACTGCTGCAGTTGTGGGCATCCTACGGTCTACATATTTCGAGCACTGCATTCCAACACAGGAAAAGGCACTGTGTTACTTGGAGACCTCCGTGTGCTTCCCAACCGTGGACACAGTTGGATCATATAGCAGTTAGTTACAGGTGGCGCCATTCTGTTAAGGACTGTCGTGCCTTTTGTAGTAACCACCGGGACTTAGACCATGCTGTTGTGCGTGCCCGTTTTGTTTTATTATTTGCCCAGAGGATATACGCTCGTAAATGCAAGATACTTAACTGGCATTCAAGCGATGAGGATGTAAAGAACGCTTATCAGGAAGCGTTGGTGAACAAGGTGCCCAGTACGAGTCAGATGAAAGATCATAATGAATACTGGTAACAAATCGCCGTAGCTATGTAAGCATGCTGTGAACAGGCATGTTCCGATGGGGCTGTTCAGTCTCGATAGAACTGGATTTCCGTCACGTCGATAAACCTCATGAACAAGCGTCGGTCGATCCCACCTGGTTCTGAATATTGATGACAACCGTCGAGAACTTAAACGCAAGCTGACTAAAAGTTTGCGCAAAGACCGTGAGCATTACTTGGTCGAACAATCGAAAGAGATGGAAAAAGCCTTTTTATCTGGGAGTAGTGGAGAGCTTTTTTCCCTGATCCGTGGTTGTACTGGCCGTCGAGTCTGTGTAAGTGAGACCATATGTGAAAAAATGGTTCACTTGTCACCAGTCAATCGCGCCGACTTGATAAATGGGCTGAACATTTTGGAGAGCAGTTCAGCTGGCCTCAACCAGATCATGTGGACGACGAGACCCGATTGGTCAGTTATTACATTCCAGACGGTTCTCCGTCGGAAGCAGAAGTGGTCCTGAAGCTCAAATTATGGAAGCGTAATAAGGCTCCTGGTCCAGACCTCTTCCCTTCTTCTCTTTTCAATGACGGTGGGGAGAGGTTGATATCAGAACTGACAAAACTCCTCCGGACGATCTGGGAGACTAAAGAAATGCCTCGTGATTGGTGCCTATCCACAGTCATTCCCGTTTACAAAAAGGGG
>LUCH01001072.1:114451-141969 GCA_013368495.1 Paragonimus heterotremus
GGTGTCGCCTGTCTGGATGAGGTCCTCGTGATCATTCAAACTGTTGATTAGTGACGTTATCCGAGATGACGGTGTGTCGCAGTCAATGGCGTACCTTTATCCATACCGTTTCTAGTTCTTCCTCTTAGTCTTCTTTTAACAATTTTCAACCTTATTAGTAACGTTTTCTTCTAGGATATTCCACGTCCCTGTTGAGGTGAGCGGCGGTCCGAGCCACAGTACCTTTTGGTCAGGCTCATGGCTGTTATGATGATGATGACTTTTCCGGCCTTCGTGGTATTTGTATCCGGTGGTGGATACACATGAGAGAGCAGTTCTTTGCTAAATGGGTTGGCAGTGGTATTATCGCCAGTAACAAGTGTAAGGAAGCTTTTGATGGCGGTTACTTTATTGTCATCACAGTCAAGTTCCACAGTTGCACGACCACGGGAAAAGGATTAAATTTGCTGGGTTGCTTTAAGAACTCAGTATTTGCAAGTTTTGAAGCAGTACATCTGTGGAGTAGTCGATCAACTCAATGTCCCACACTTGTGGTGAAAATTCTTAAGTTAGTAACGGTACCGTGAAAACAGATGGTCACGAAATCTATGTATTCGGCCTGCGACTCCGGGTGCTTTTTGACAAGTACAACGATTAAAAAGTTGTTGATGAGCAGGAACCGTCCAGTCAAATTTTACAAGGATGCAAAAATGTCGGGAAGAGCACCTCCATGAGTGGTTCGTTGTAATTACAGAATACGACCAAAAGGAAAGCAAACGGCTTCATAATGTCCCACAGCCTACCTGAAGCTGAGGCAGCCCACACCCATGGGTATGCTGCTTTAAAGGACTAAAATACATGGTAACATTGTTTGCATAAGAAAAAGAGAGCTAAACTGCGTTCAGATTATGCTGAACATACTGAACGACTAGGATAACATGTACGAAATGCGTAACGCAATTTAAAATGCTGCAGCATTTCCATTCCTACTTTCTTAGTTACACGAAGAGTGTCTGAGAATGCAGTTCGTTTCAATTAATTGGCCGGCATTATTTAGTTACTTTATACCACTGACTATCACGGATAATCACTAGTTGAAGTGTTGAAAAGATCTTCGGTTGTCGTTGAAGATGGGAGAGTATAATTTGTGTGACCCACTCTGTTAGATACGGTCGAAAACGTGGCCTGTTGCCGATGATGACGTGAACAGACTTGCTGTGTTCGGCTGTTGCAGTACTTAGTAATTAGCCGGCTTCTGCGAAGATGACCGCGTGAGCAACAAAACAGTTCGCTAGGGAACACTTTCAAAACCAATCACTTTCTAAACTACGGTTTTTCACGGTGATATGAGGGTTAAGTATCAGTCAACTTTGGCATAAACCGATTACGCTTTGAAATAAAGCTTGGCCGAACCATAGAATGGTGAGAAGTCCTATACTTCAGTATCGAAGTAGAAAGAAAGAGTACCATAAGACTGGTAAACCAACTGACAACAACGATGTTCATCGGCAGCAAACAAAATGATAAAATGAGCATAGACATTCGACATCTGGTAGTTAATCAATTCAATCCATAAAGAATGAAATACAAAGCAGTTTAGTCCTTCAACTGACACAGTAGTTGACGAACAACGTTTCGTTCAGAAACAGATACAACTGTGCCAACGATGCTGAATATGACGACAGCGGTCTTCGATCCCGGTTACCTAGACTAGTTGCATCCAGGCTGAATGATCTTAAAGTAGCTCGTCCATACTAAAGTCAGCATATTTCACTATAGCAAGCACATATTGATGCAAAACATATCAATTGAATGGTTCGGAGGTTTCCAAACATATATAGGTAAACTAGCTCGAGTCGGATCCTAGTGACTGTTGAGCACCGTAACACGAACGATAACTACTTCAAAAGCGTTCTATCAAAAGAACAAAGAGACGAAAGCCGATCATAGGCACGCTGTTGGTTGTTGGAACTGACCGTCTTTACAAATAAAGGAGGAGATCCGGAGCGTACTGGCAAGGCAGGATCAGAGATGGCCGAGTTTCCTAGTCGGTTTGCAACATACCTAGGAAAACTGCGGAAAATTCAGTGGCGTAAAGTTCATTTTCTGGGTTCGAAACAGGTTGGAAAATTCTGAGTCTCGGATCCCCACTTGATTATGATAGCGTGAATTCTTGAGTTGAAAGAGAGTCGTACTTAATCACTTCCATATCTATCAGATTGAGCGTGCGGACGGTGTTCAAAGTGTGTACAGCTGTGATCGAACTCTGGAGTAACGTTGGATATATAACCTCCTATCTAAATGGGTTTTCTGTGCGCTGTTGGTGTTCCCTTACGATGGTGTGCAATATCCGTGCTGTTCGTCAAGTGTTACGTTGGAGAAAATCGGCAATGGGCAGCTCCAAATATTTACTACAGTTTGTGGAATGAAGTAAAGGCAAAGTAAACGCGATCGTTTCAACGAGTACGATTTAAAGAACAGTAGGAATGCGAAAGTTGCAGTCGATTGTGAATAGTGTCCAGTTTGTGTCCATGTTCAATGCGTAATTGTTCACCAGTAACGTTGTGTACTTAAAATTACAGATGTGTGTTTCGTTAGAGAACAACTAAATTACTGAGCTATGAAGAGTGGAGTGCCTCAAAGAATGAGGCATTTAATTACCAATCTGTGGCGGTTGTTATTACGACCACTTTTTGCTTCTATCGCATGAACGCATTTTCAGACCAAAGGAATCCTACATAAAAGGACAAGCGTAACTAATTGAATTATTCGGGTTGTGTAGATAATCGCTGTCTACGGTCACTGATTCAGCATAGCACGTTGCATGGATGACAAATGCGGATCCTGGTGTGTACTGAAAAAGGAGAGTAGAGAACAACGGGTAAAGATCCTCATCCGCTTGAGTCATATTCGTAAGGAACTGTGTGGAAATTCGGGTCTGTTGAACAAACAAGGATTTACTGCGTCACAGATTTTCCTTTTGAAAGCCAATTAATGCAGCCACATCACAATGAACAAGAAAACATGTGAAATACAGTAGCCCTATCTCGATTTAATAAAAGCTCAAGTTTGTAGGTCAGCTATTAAATCGGACTCGTATAATGCATATCCCTGGCATAATGGACTAAGACACGTCAAAATAAAAGTATATGCATCGATTCAAAAGAGTAAGGAAACAGCGGACTATAGGCGAACCAACCAACCAAGCAGATAAGTATAAGACGTAAGGTTTTTGTCATACGGTTTGGATAAGCAACAACAACCAGAAGGGTAAGTTAGTAAAGTGTGAGGAGTCAGTCAAATCATTAATCATTTCAAAAGCTCTATCTGAAGGTTTTACCAAACATCACTATTCTTGGCATCAACGATGAGTCGCTAAAGTGTAAAAGATGTAGAAAATAAGGACAGTTTATGTGTTTAGCTTATCATATGTTGTCATGTAACGTGTAGACTAGAAACCGTTCGATTGTCCGAACCTAGACGGGAGCACCCGCAGTAATCAGAGCTCGAACCAGCAACCATGTGATTGGCAATCGACGCCATTATCAATCAGCCACTGTGAATGTCGATAAAATCCCAAGGGGGACTATCTGTCCGCCAAGCTCATTACATATAGAGGTTGCTCCAGTTAATGTGGACGAAAACACTTTTCAGTTAGAGATTATACACATGAAGGTTGGCACTGCGACTACAGGGGTTTGGGGAGGGAAAACAAGTCTGTTGATTGGTGTCCATACTGAATGGGAAGATGAATTTACAGTCATTTTTGAGGTGCACAGAACGATGCTACCGACGTGTAGCCGATTGCGTTTCTACAACGGTGAAAGTTCGATGGCAAGCAGTCGTCGATTTAACATACCACAAAGCCACTGCCTCCGCATACATGGGCTTTTTAACTGTACACTACAAGTGTAACCTCTCGTATACTACCCGTATCAGTAAACTAAAGCTATTCATGCGAACAGTAACCAGTCTGTCGACATATCATGTGGAACCAAACGGTGTGAACGTATTTGTTGTTTAGTGGACACCAGTGTGATATTCCGTAATGATAATTGTGGGAGCTACACGGCAGCACTGTGTAACAAAGTTAGCAATATGAACATGAGCACACAAGGCTGACGGTGGTGCATACTAGCAATAATGCCTAAAAAACACTCCACTGTCTCTCGTTGCTTATGATTTTATAAAACTGAAAAAATGAAAGGTGCACATATTGGTAAAAATGGTGGTGGTGATGATGATGATAATCATGGTGATATCAAATTGGGAGATAGATGGAAATGGAACTTAGATACACTTAAAAAGCCTCAACCTATCAAACGACGTATAGAACAGCTGAATTAGCAACAGACCGTACAACGATACAATTAAAACTAATGCTGTTGCGAATAGTCACGGTACGACCTCAATGTGTATAACTTTCTGCTTGAAAGTTCACAGAGTGGTAAACTATAAATAAAAATATGGGGGGGGAGTAAACGAATTTACCTTACGGAAATAGGAACAAACAAAAGGAAAGCAATCTAATAAAAGACAACAGCTGTTCAATATGGCAACCTGGAAACGTTGACAGGTAAACCACCTGCAATCTAAGCAACAGTAACACCAAACGTTCCGAGTGGCCATAATCGTCAAAAGCGATTCTCATGGGGCTGTTGGTTCAAAAGATAAAAGCCATAGCTTTCTGCACAAAAGGTTGTCGGTTAGAATCTCGTTTGGACAGCAGGTCGTAGTCAATGGTACGCTTGTGTCCGAAACACCTCTAGCTGTTCTATGCAATGTTATTTTATTTGGTTCTTTTGCTCCCTTTTTGGTACCTTTTTTCCTACACGATATTCCACCTCATTGATACGGTGAACGGCGGTTCAAAGACGTCTGGTCAGTGCCATCTATCAATCCTGAATGAATGAATCCAAACAAAGAGGAAACCGGTCACTGTGGAGTGTCGGTTCAGCAGTGAACACCAAGGAATATTATATAGCATTTCTTCACATGTGGAATCCAAAGTTCCGAGTTTAAGCAAGATGGGCTATTAGTTTAAAGATCCGACAGTTAGCCGAAATGTAAAATGTAAGTTGATGTATGAGTTTCCAATTACTGGTCACGAAACTCGGAATGTGCAAAAACCTGAACAATCGACCTAGCATCCGTCACTGTGCGACGTCACCTTGACTTGCTCAGTTCAAATAACGTTGGCGGTCTGTTTTTCATCAAAAAATCATTCAGAATTTGATAAAAATGAGATCACTTTTTTGGATTCGTAGTCAAACTGCAAACTGAATTATAGATGTGTGGAGATACTTAAGTAAAAGACCACAGATCCTGAAGAGAAGGATAAAGTGGCGTCTTTGAAGTCATTGAGAATGGACAGTGGAGTTTGGGTACAAGCTCCGAATGAATGCTTGAGAGACTCAAACACATCGGAAACCGTTCGAAACTCATGACTGCAGTTCAACTGACAATTCCATCGGTTTCCAGTGTAGAGCGTTTCCTATTTTTAATAACCAACAATATTTCATTTTTGTAGAGCAGCGCTCTTGCATCACTTTCACATGCTGTTCAAACGTTGTATCACGATACATGATTTTTGAACACCGGTCTGATTGGCTATACCACATGGATCTTTCGTCAAATTCGTTAGCTCTTTCGTACTATGAACATCATCAGAGCTCTTTTCTGGCTTAAGCGACCAAAGTGCAACTCTATAACATTCGTACTTTCGGACACTGGTAATCAGAGATATTATGGTGGTCCTCCTGAATACTCAGGAAAACTTTCCGTGAGCCTAACCGCTTGATTGTCGTAACTTGTCTAAACTCTGTAACTTCACTGTTACATTCGTTCGCCTTGTTATCACTAAAAGCCTGATGAGGTAGGCTTGCATTTACTTAGGCTATTCAGCAACTGATACCTGATCACCACACCAACAACACTATTTTTCTGTCACATCGCTTCGTTATAGCGCAGTAAGATTTCCAAACAAAATAATACTTCCTGAGCTCATCGATTCGAACTTGCTGATGGTTAGTGGTATGAACAAACACGCAGACTCTTCGAAAGTCAGACATGATGCTCAAGCTGTGAGATACTGGACAACCTCACGGACAATCCAAAGTACGTGCAACAACTTGGCAATAATGCGAAAGCTTTCTGACCAATATAACGGTACTCATCTACTGACAAACTAAATGAAACGACTGCCTAGGCACGTCACACCGCCACTGAGTTTTGACAGCCAAAAAACCAGTTGTTGAAATACCATCAACTCGAGACGTCTACTGCGTTTAACACCACATACACAACGACCAAGCCCTCGTCCTCTTTGATACACTGAGATGAGTGGTGTGAAACACCCTGTGCATTTAAAAGAGACAGCTTGCACCCTTGCACTGACTTGGCAACAACAAAGGCAATGCATCAGTAAAAGAATGACACTATACAACAGCTTCGTGTTAGTGTTTAGGTTTGATTGTATTAACTTAAGTCCACCGTGAGCACCTGTAAAAAGATATCCTAGAAGGAGCGGTAAGAAATTGTGGAGATCTCGAAGCACAGCTTCGGATGAGTAGACTGACCGAAAGTGAAAGTGTGGATAACAATGGTCTTCTTAGTTCTTCCGAGTACACTTTTCCGAATAGACTAAACGACACGGCTGATCGGTATGGAAGATACCTACATCATCAAAGTGCATAGTGTCGTTACAAGGTCGGGTTGAACAGATTTCATATGTACTGTTGAAGGCAGGCTTCTTGAAACTCTGGAGAAATTTGCCTACCTTAACGGTCATTTTGTCGATTTGTGATATTACAAGCGAGGCGTCCACGAGGTTGACGGAAGCACGAAGCGCAGTCGTCAATCTTCGTCATTTGTGGCATCGCAAAATCAACCAGCTGGTTACTGTGAGGATGATAGAAAAATGTATGTTTGGGCTTGTTCTGTGGATCCTAAACGTGGCCAGTCCGAGTGAAAGATGAACATAATTCCTCCGTATTCGATCACTGCTGCCATCGTCAGTTAGCCAATTGAGTGTGTGGGGAAGGCTGCAGTCGGTCGGCACGGATTTGTGGGACGATCAAAATTACAATTGATAGCCGAGATAACAAAATTGCATCAACTGACGCGTCGTGCGTTGTTCAAGACGACTACTGACAGTTAGAGGAAATCGTGAGGCGACCGGGTGATGACTTGAACACTGACTACGAAAGCCTTTATGACGCAGCTGAGTAAAGTCGAGAGGGAGAGTTTACCACGTTGGGTACTGTGTTGCTGGTTCAAAATGCTCATGCACGTGACCGTCTCTGGCAGATAATGACAAGCTTATAACCATAAGGCTGTTAATTACTTCTCATGAAGTTTCACTTTCTTTTCCTATTTAATAACATATTCATTAATCTGCCGCCTCGTGAACCACTGACAGGATCAACGGCAGTCCCAGCCATAGTACCTTCGGTGCGGCTCAACGCTGAATATGTATACAAGTACGTGTCTGCAAAAATGTGAAGTCTATTGTGACCTGACTTGCAAGACAGCGCGTCGCTGATTTCCTTGTTCAAAATAGTATACCGTTTGTGAATCCAACATGTTGAACGATTGTACACATAACTCGAAAGACATTACGGAGAACCCATTTAAGTCAAAAGAATGGTGACGTGGCATCATGGTTTCAACAGTGGGAGTTGCTTGAAGCTGCAGAACTTTCATGGCCACAGGGTTTGCATCTTGGGACTAACTAACGTTGCATGCAAGTTTTGCAACAGAAGTCCCAATTAGCTATTGAGGCGAACTGTGACTAAATAATGTAGTTTGGAGGTTGTACCCAGCAAAAATAATTTCACTGAAGCACATACTCACTATCGCCATAGATCAGTCAAAAGCAGTGCAACGACAGTTAATAGTAAGAAATTGTCAACAACTCGGTTCACGTATCGCAGGATGATTTGTGGATACTTGGTCAGAGGTCAAACCGAGGTCTCTATAAAACAAAAAATGGTTTATACATCAAGGATTTCAACTCCCGATCTCATCATATAGGTATTTTGGCTAAGAATATGAACCTAAGGTAACGCGGATGCAGCCGAGAAGTCTAAAATATATTATATATCATTACTGACTTTAGGTCGGCGCCATATGGGAAGGAGGTTCCAAAGATCAACGTTGCGAATCCTCTACTATTGAGCCAGAGGGAGTTGAGGCATCCCCGGAAGTAAATATCAACAACGTATTTTCCGCAAATATGCCAACACGTAACTGAGCTCACAAGCGTAAACAGTGATCAGCTCGAAACCCACTATCGAACATACAAACAGGTGCTCAGATTAAGTGCACACTTATAACGACCAGCATCTTCACATAAAGCAACCAACGTGCTGAAAAGAACTTTATATGCACACGCGTATAATGCATTAAACAAAACAGGAGTTGTAAACAGAGGTACGAGAACAAACGTTTGTCCATTCTGTCACGTATGCCCACTATAGAGGAATGAATAGCTATGCGATCACACGATCAAAGCGACTGAATCTTAACGCTGACCAGTCATCAATGTGTGCAAGATTCACCAAAACATTGGAAAAGCAGAAAAGAGATGGATGGAAGGCGCTTAGGATAGCATAAAAACATGATCAGTTTTTACTAACGACCTGTTGTGGAAAGCTTTCGTAAGAATTAGCGGTGTCCGCATTGCATTTTGGACAACCGTATTTCAAATTATTGGTTCAATACTTCCATTGTATCACTACGATGACATCCCATCTGGCGCTGCAGTTATTACGTTAAAAAGTAATGACTGAGCCTGTTAAGGTTTTGGTTTACAAGACAAGTAAACAACGTCCAGTCTGAGATGGCATACAAACATAGTAAAACCACCCAGCGTGCTACCTACGATGAGTCGGTATGGCATAGATGGCGGCAATGACGACTAAAACAATGCTCCAAACAGAGGAAAATTTTAGTCGTTACACGAGAAATGAAACATTTAGACATATCTCCTAGTTTAAAAGACCAGCCACACACACGTACCAACAAGCAAACCACTAAAGAAAGAGGCCGAATATCCGATTTCAACGAAATGATCAGCTACGCACCAAAAAACACTATAGATGGCGCCAATGCTCCTGAGGTGAAAAACTAAGTGAAAACGATTTTCTTGTTTCTTTATAGGCAAAATGATGCAGATACTTAAGGATGTGCACAAGTAAGTCGGTGGAGAGTTAAATTAACAACGAATGAAAGTTAACGGGACGGAAGCAACTGAATGGAATGACTGTTTAATAAAGCTGAAGGAGAAGAACAATTAACCGACCTACTAAACAATACAATCGACAAGCAAAAGTAATCTGCCCAATCAAACAGTGTAGACATGAAACAGATTTCAAGTTTTGAAGAAAGAGATGGAAAACTTTCTACGACGATTAACCTGGCCGTATGCTGAAAGCGAATAGCTATCGGTTATAAAATCGATTTCCATACAACTCTCTAAGCGTATGACGCAACGTTGTATGAATTCTCGTCTGTTTTATCTTACAGTAATTAACTCTGCATGTGTATATTCGTACGCACGAAATGACTGTTTCTTAGCTGGATTTCATGCTCACAAATAAAGTATACATCAACAGCACTCTTAGTAGATAATTTTGTATTATTGCGTACTTCATACTGATGACATCGCGAGAGAGCCCATATCGAACAACCGTACGTTACGCACTACTGTCCACTTAGTCAGTCAGACTGGCGTCTGGTTGATCAAAAGTGATGCTATATACATACACAAATTTCGCCACAAAACTATAAGACCACTCTGTATTTAAGAATATTTTTGCTAATTGAAACCCCAGGAAATACTTATTTTACGATAGTCGATAAACAGTGGTAGATTTGGTTGCCGTAAGTTGAACATCACTCACAAGTGAGTGCAGCTGTCACGTTCCCATAGACATCTCAGTTAGCCCTATCGAAAGGAAGCTCTAGAATAGAGTTTCGTTCTTGTGACAGCTCCTCAGCAATGCATCCCCTTGGACTAGAATTTCGACCACGCTTTCATTAAGCAACCGTGCAGACCAGTGTGCCACTGTGCCCACATTAGGCACGACCGAATTACCATATGCAAACGTTCAGCGATATTTTCTTGTGATTAATTTTCTAACTGCTCGATCGCCTCGAGAGGAGACCAAGTAACTGTCCTGTTAACTCCAGTCAATGACCCCACGACTAGGATTTCTCTTTAAGTTGAAACCATGGAAAGTATTAAACTGGTTAAGCGATATTTGATGAGTCAAATTATCTAAACATAGTGCAAACCAGAATAAGTTTAGTGCAACTAGAAAGCGGTTTGCTTCAATGTTTTGATGGAAAAAATTGTAAAATAACCGCGAAAAATCCATAAGACCTTCTGGACAGGTGTTCTACCAGAGGGTGTTAGTAGTACACACTTCTGTGTCACTCCAGAACGACAGTGCAGAGACCTGGCGCACTGCTGGTAAGCGAAAGAAGACGACATGGATTCAGATAACTCCATATTCATCCTAACATATCTTTCAGCTCCGTCGTAGATCCCAAAACAGTTGTGTACCTGTCAAGCAAGTACATGCCAGATATCCCCTATCGAGTTTGAATCAGGACCAATGAGTAGTCGGTCTCACACATGCGTCCCAAGAAGCAGTCATGCCCGTAATGTGAAGCGTGTGTGCAGGAGCATTGTCATGAATGTAAACGAAGACCTGCCCATTCATGTGACGTAATAACTGACGGATGTTTAACGTGTTGGCAAATGCATCTATTTTATTCGTCACTCAGAATAACCAATTCAATCGTAACTGTTGTTACAATGTTAAATAACCTGGCATTAGCAGCTTCTTAATGGTCTTTTTACAAAAAGGCATAACACTTACGACCATAAAAGTACCGGCTTCCTGACTAAGGGTGATATGTTTTACTTACTTTCGCCATCATCAGCGGCAGTCACACACTAAAGGGTCACACTGATGCTATACTGCCATACAGTCAGGCAGAACAACTAGTCCAAACCAGGACAGGATCAGAACCATAAAAGGGATGTCTATTCATTATATCCTCGTACGCCCCAATGAAAAGCTGTTCAGATGCCACCAAAGCTGTGTCCTAAGACGCCCTCGTTAACTTTCTGAAGCAGACTAAAGACTCCGATTTCATTATACCAGCCCGCGATTTTAATGCTCAGCTTGGTCCTCGTTTTCCAGAGGAGAAGCGGCTGGGGTGGGGGTATTTGGTGTTCGAGCAAAAGACGTTGACAATGGCGAGAGACTGATGTAGCTGTGCGCCTCTCACGGTGTCTATTTCGAGCAGCACACTTCAATACAGGAGGAGACGTTACATGGGGACCTCCCTGTACTCCTCAGCTATGGACACAATTCGGTCACATAACAGTATTACAGGTGACACCACTTTTTAAGGATTGTCGTGCATTTTGGAACAACCACCTAGACTTGGACCATGTTGTTGTGCGTGCCCGCTTTCTTGTATTATTTGCCCAGAGGTCGTACACTCGTAAGGGAATTACAATTAATTGGCACCCGAACGACAAGTGTAAATAACGCTTAGCGGTAAGCATTGGTAAACAAATTGTCCAGTTCGAGTCAGGTTAGTAATCCTAATAAACACTGGGAACAAATCGCAGCGACTATGAAAGCTTGTTATGAAGCGGTATATTCCGAAGGAGTTACACAATTGCGACAGTAGTGGATTTCCGTCACGTCGATAAACTTCATGAAGAAGCTTCGCTCGATTCGATCATGTTCGGAATGTGACGACGGCCCTCGAGAACTTAAAAGCAAGCAGACTAGAAGCTTGCGTCTTTACGCAAGCTGCTTGGTCGATAGCGGTGGAAAAAGCTTTTTTATACGGAAATAACTGGAAGCTATTTTCCCCTTATCCGTAGTCTTACTGGCCGTCGAGTCGGTGTAAGTGAGACCATGTGTGAAAAAGATGGTTCACTTATCGCTAGCCAATCGCGCTAACTTGACAGGTGAGTTGAACATTTTGAGGAACAGTTCGGCAGGCCTCAGCTAAACCATGTGGATGACGGCACTCGGATGGTCGGTTACTGCGTTCCAGGTGGCCCTCCACCAAAGGCAGAAGTGGCACCGGAGTTTAAGTTATTGAAGCATAACGAGGTTCCTGGACCAGATCTCTCCTCTTTTCCAAGACTGCAGAGAGTGGTTGTTGTCACAAAAGACAAAGCTTATCGAATTGATTTGGGAAACTGGCGAGGTTCCTCGTGATTGGTGCTTATCAAAAGTAATTCCGTTCTCAAAAAGGAAGCCCGAATTCTAGGTGACAATCACAAAGACATCAGTGTAGTGTCTGTTGTGTTCAAGTTACTCACTGGCCATATATTAACTCTGCTCACTAAACCTACAGGAAGTCAGACACGCGGCAGGATTCCTATCCAGTCGTGGTTGCGTTGATCACACTTTCATCTCGTGATGGACCTTGGAACATCGGCATTCCTATAGGCAGTCGATGGTTGTGGTCTTCTTAGACCTAAAGGCTGCTTTCGATTCAGTTGCTCGTAACGTTCTCTGGAATAATGTTTTTCATAAGGGAGTATCAGGGAAATGTTGATCTGTTGAGATCACCGTATACTCACTCTGCAACCAGAGTGAGAGCTTATGAACAACTATCTAGGGCGTTCATCACTCCTAGGGGTGTTGGTCAAAGGTGTCCGGTTTCTCCCTTCCTGCCCAATTTTGTCATGGGCGACATTCTGGAACGTGCGCCTGAGGAATCCAGTGAGATTGGTGATAAACTTCTTTCTGGCGCTAGGTTGACCGACAGTGAGTGTGCGGAAGACGTTGCCTTACGTAGCTCCTCTGTCAAACACAGGCAAGTTTCTATCGAATGCACTTCACACTTTCAAAGTGTAAACTGCCTCTTCAAGATTGAGACATTCTCACTCCTACTGTCTCTGTTGCAGGCAGTCCACCTGACACTGTGGATACCTCCACATACTTGTGTAGCACTATCTCGTCAGCCTGTAATATTGCTGATGAGATACCAGCGATAATAACAAAAGCACTAGTTACCTCAGCCAGTTTGCATCGTCTGTGGCGTCGAAAAGACGTTCAGTTATTGCCGAAAGGAATGGTACATAATGCTTGTATATCTCGCGTTTTGTTCAACGGTTCGGGAACGTGATCAGTTCGCAACGAAGATGTGAACAGACTTGCTGTGTTTAACGATAGAAGCGCGATCAATTGGTCAACTAATCACGTTGCATAGCCTACAATGGTTGAGTCACGCACTCCGAATGACAACTGAGCGTTTGCCGTACCGGGCACTATACACTGAGACCACGAGTAGTTGGGTAAAACCGCGTGGTGGCCAAGCAACAACGTCGTCTCGGAATATGAAGACCATACTGGTGTTCGTCAGGAGTGTCCGATTCCCCCCTTCCTGTTCAACTTTGTCATGGACGACATTCTGGAGGGTGCGCTTCAAGAATACAATAGGCTTGGTGTCGAGCTTCTTCCTGGCGCTAGATTGACCGATCTGGAGTATGCGGACAACATTGTCTTACTCAGCCCCTCTGCCAAAGACATGCAGACCATGCTGCACAGGTTGAACGACCGAACTGGTTTGTATGGAATGCGCTTCGGACCTTCAAAGTGTAAAGTGTTACTTCAAGACTGGGGCATTTCCACTCCTACTTTCTTTATTGCAGGTAATTCGCTTGAGACTGTGAACAGTTTCACATACTTGGGTAGCACTATCTCGTCAGCCTGTAATATTGCTGATGAGATATCAGCGAGGATAGCAAAGGCACGAGTTGCTTTTGTCAAACTGCGTCATCTGTGGCGTCGAAAAGACGTCCGGTTGTCGCTGATATGAAGAGTATATAATGCCTGTGTGCGTTCCATTTTGCTTTATGGTTCGGAAACGTGACCTGTTCACAAAGAAGATATCAACAAACTTGCTGTGTTTGACCATCGTTGTCTCCGCCGATTGGCACATATCAAGTGGACTGATCGCGTGAGCAATGTGGCAGTTCGCCGACGCGTATTCCGGAACGCTCGGGATCCGCGATCAATTGGTCAACTAATCACGTTGCACAGCTTGCGATGGTTGGGTCACATACTCCGTATGCCATCTGATCGTTTACCGTACCGGGCATTATATGCTGAGGTCACCAACAATTGGGTAAAACCGCGTGGTGGTCAACCAACAACGTGGTCACGAAATATGAAGACCCTGACTGCCCCACTGAGCAGAGTGGGTAGGTGTCGCCTGTCTGGATGAGGTCCTCGTGGTCATTCAAACTGCTGGTTAGTGACGTTATCCGAGATGGCAATGTATCGCAGTCGATGGCGTACCTTTATCCATACCACTTCTAGTTCTTCCCCTTAGTCTTCTTTTAACAATTTTCAACCTTATTAGTAACGTTTTCTTCTAGGATATTCCACGTCCCTGTTGAGGTGAGCGGCGGCCCGAGCCACAGTACCTTTGATCAGCCTCATGGCTGTTATGATGATGATGCTCACTGGGTAAAGTGGGTAGACGTCGCCTGCTTAGATGGAGTCCTCGTGATCATTTAAACCGCTGGTTAGGAACGCTTCCCGAGATGACGGTGTGCCGCAGTCAATGGAGTAACTGAATCCACATCATTGCTAGTTCTTCCATTTAGTCCTTTTTTATTACTATTATCATTATCGTTATTACTCCATACTCTTTTCAACAACGTTTCTACCTCTATGATATTCCACGTCACTGTTAGGGTGAGCGGCAGCCCAATTCAAAATACCTTCTGGCCAGGCGCATGGCTGTTATGATGACGATGAGAAGGACCAAAATAAAGGAATGAGACTCAGTTGAAATAAAACAATTATGCTCAGAGTCAACCAACCAGCAGCAGGGTGCTTACCATACATTAACTAACCACAACCTGAGTTCCACATGAGAACCCGTTCTGATAGTTGGTTGTTGTTTGTAGTAAAATCAATATCATTGGACAAGAAGTAGGGGGAACATAAGAAAAACGAACACGTGCCTATTTGTAATTGTTGCTCTCAACGTTTTACTAGCTGATATTTCCATCACTGGTTTGCCATAAAATATGTTTAACATGAGAAGCCATGAGGTGACCGAGTGCAATAAGAGCTAATCAGATGAATACCGAAATTCCAGACGATTTTCACAACAGTTGCACAAGAGCCTTGATATAAAGAAACCAACGGTTGAAAAAGATGATCATGTTATATATTTTTACCATACTCAAAGATGACCACAATTTAAGAGCAGAAAAATTACATCATTCTCCACGTGAAAAGCAGAGTGATCAAGTCAATACTATTAACCATGCCCTTGGGTTGAGGACATGAAAACGACCTTTCCCGGAGGTTAATTGCGAGGTGGACAAGCAGTCACCGATGATTCGCGGCAGCACCAGAAGGGCGTACGGCATTCGCGGATAATAACCCTGTAAGATCATATAGCTCACTGATGATATGGTCATGCCGAACTGGTTACCTTTTCAAGAGAGGTTCAGCAAACAACATGGAGCTCATTGTCTGCTTGATAAATTTACAACCAAGTGATGCATGAATCCATCTATCGCGGTCCGTCATACCACTCTGCTGTATAATGAATCAGTCCAGAAAGTCGAAGGTTTAAGCGACTACAAGTCTTCTTTTACGACGTGCGCGGTCTGCAAATATTGTGGTGGTTCAGTTTGTCCACAGTATTTTTTGCAATTTTGTATCGTGCAAGTACACTTCTACCTACTTTGAATAAGATGGGGCAAATAGATGAGCAGTGTGAAATCAAATAACATGATTGCAGTGGCTACTCATGGTAGATGTGTGCACACTACTTGATAAGAATGTAAATTTCATGAGTGTTATTTTGACGATTGATTAGATGGCAACATAATCAAGACTGCCAAACAAGGGTTACACCTTTTTGAGTTGCACAGTTGCAATAACTGAAGCAGCTTGACGTATCCATTCGATGAAAGTGAGCATTCTGAACTAGCATGGGCGACTTAGTACGAGGTTCGTCAAACAAAACCAAAAAGCGTAATCAACATATCGGCGGGTAGATATGAAGACTGGACGTAAGACTGAAGTTAGGAAGCTGGTTTACTCATAATTACGTTTGACAACAGTGGACCTAGAGGAGATCCCACTGGTACTCCGTTGGAATGCCGGTACAACTCGTCATTGAACATCAACTGAACACTAACGGTGATGTAGAACAGTAGGTTTTAATGTCGCTCTTGTGACTAGTTTTGATCAAACCTGTACTTGTATTAGCTTGAGAAAGAGCTATCAAAAACGATTGTACGTCACATTGTTACTTCTGTATTGATGAGAACTTTCTCACAATCTCCAAACTATCAGGTAGGTGACCAGATCATGCGCATTACTCACTGCTTGACTTACATGGTCAAGTATCGAGAGTTATTTCTGATAATTAGTGTTTTTCCTTAAGCTTATTATAAGTCTGCGCGTACAAAGAATAGGATACGGACAGGACCCCATAACCAGAGGCGTAAGTCTAGACAATTTTAAAAATGGAGTTAAGTACTATTGTGTGCATCTCATACTTGCACAATTAGGTTGTTGTTATGCATGTAATTGCTACCGGTGTGTGGAAAAGCATGCACAGATGCCATGGCAGGAATACCAATGATCAAACTAAGTTTAGATGACGTGTACATGTATTGAGGAAATTAAGACTGAAATAAATGAAAGGAATCCAATGGTTTCTTTTTGTAGCTTACATTTTCAAACTTAAAGTGAACAAACAATAAAGCAACAGGTCTTCCGATTAAAAAACTGGTCAAGTTTGTTCTATGTGAAAAAATAATCTTAAGTGCGAAACGAACAAATATTAGTTTTTAAACCACTTGTGAAGAGTTTGAATTATTTAACAAATATTGCGAGTGAAAAAAAATCCACTGAAGAGGTTTTGTATCAAACAACCAAATCAATGTTGATATAAAACAAGACACACTGGCGAAGATAACGATACCATCGTATTTACTAACAAACGATAAATCGCCCGGTCATTTTGGATATCAGTAATTGGTCCATTTCCTAACCGTATGTTTTTAAGGCTCATCATCGTCATAGACAGCAATACATCAATGGTTCAAACTGATGCTTAACTGCCACACAGCCACGTGAGGGGAAAATCAAATTTTGTACAGGAAGAGAGAAGAAAATCGGGACGGGAAGGGACCTAATTACTGAAAAAAGTAGCTACGTCTGCATTCAAACATTCTAAATCAAGGTGCCTATACCTGCCTAAATACATGTCCAGAGACGGTAAGGTAACTTAGTCATAACGAAATAAACTGCTTTTCCAACGTAACCGTCCCACACCTCAGTAAGCTTAAACAAAGATTTCGAGACCATAGTGATGGAAGTCAGTTTTGTTGCCCAGCTGATCTAAACTTGACAGTCGCGTTTCGGAACGCAAAGACAGCACAATTTGGAGTTGCACATCCTAAGGGAAGGGACGGAATACACTTCCCGTCGGGGAGACAATTGTTACGTACAAAATAGTCTTCAGTAAGTGCATTTTGCACAAGAAAGCACAGGATCACAGAATCGGGTTAAAAACAGGGCTGGTCAATGAGTAAAAACTCGCGGCTCACAGACTAGAAAGCGCAACTAACTTTCGGGTTATATATAAGGAGGAAACCGTTGTGTACTCCGGGAACAATATAATAAATGAAGCTGAGACAAAACCCTAAGTTGCACAATTAAGAAAGTTGTTACTGAGCTACTTCGGACCCATAATTTAATCGACATAAAGCTAGTGATAGTTCACTGCAAGTTGATAACAGAACAAGTCAACAGGAAAGTATGCGACATAAATGTTTTGTCACCTAGACCAATAAAGAAGCAAGTGATGGTAAACTAACGATTAGTAACAGGTATCGTCTTATCAAGAAATCCGCAACTGCGTGACTAGAGTACAGTCGGAACGCCCACAGTTCTCGTCTTCTTGACGAAAACGATTCATTTCACGACGTAACAGAAGATGAGCATTTACAACAACGGACTGTACTCAAGACCAGAAGGCATATTTACCTGCGGCCAGTCGTAAAGCCCGCATCTCTAGGATAACTCATCAAACACGGGATGCTAGCCACTGCAACTCTGTAACACAGTGCACACTAGCCGAGGTGCGAAATCTTGGAATCCAAAATCCAGTTCTTTCTAGAATGCAAATAAGCTAGAATACCTCGATGTAAGCAGCGTTGAGCAAATGTTTGAGAATTATTCGTGGTGGATTGTTATAGGATCTACCATTTTGCTGCTGTTTCTACCTGGCGAATTCAGGTAAGGATGAAACCAAACACGCGGGGTAGGCTGAGAGGTAAATAACACGAAGCAACCCAGACGAGCTGAATGTAAAAAATCGCAAATAGGACAGTTGAACACTTGCATCAGAAAACAATGAACGAAATATTCTTAAGCTGTCCAAGAAGCATGATGCAATGGTTACACATAAAGCAACATGAAGGAGTAGCAATATGAACTAAATAAGACAAGATCAGAGAATGACATATGATGGAAGATGACACAAGTTAAGATATATTGCTTTGTATGTTAAGTGAGTACAACCAGCCGAACAACTGTTTGAGAAGCTCACGGATGACACTATGTACTAGATGATGGTCTTATTGCATTCATATAATTAGATGCATCCTCTTCCTATCATTTTCTTCTCATCACTGGTTTATTTGCTGCTACTGAGTAGATGGCAGCTACAGCCTAACTCACAGAGGTGACAGCGTTTGTATGCATGTACATGGATGTTGTAATTGGGCGACATATTGGGCGACTGAGAACTGTACATTCTGATGCTGTCCAAAATTAGACATGAATGCAAAGTAATCGTAACCATCGTTTCTAAGCCCATATGTAAAGATGGGCTCGCCCACCACAAAAAAAAACATTATCTCAGAGTTTCCATGGAACGCATTATTTAATCAATCCGCATCTATGAAGACAACGAACGGATTTGGACAAATGTGTACCTTGGAAGAAATTACCCAAATGCAAGCACCTAATGAATCCGATTGTTATCACGATACGTAGACCAATGATAGCAAAGTAAACTGATCAAGAATAGTCACACAGACCGGCTGGTAAATGGGGTCGGCCTTCTAAAAAACCTCAACAGGACCCCTTGAACATTCGGGAGAATGTTTGTTGTCAAAGTGAAAGGGAATGTCTTCTTACAAAATCCATCAAAGTTGCGTACGGTAATCGCCTTTCGCCCTCTTGATGACGGATATCCGAGGGCACCTCGCCCACGACTGTCGAAAAGATGTAAAACTCCAATTCGTTTTTTAGAGACATCGATAGCAAGACAGACGAGGCACCAAACACCAGTAACAAATAAGGAGAGCAGAGTGATAGTCGACTCATTACAGCCGACCCACAAACAACTACACACGAGTGACAGTGAAATGGGATCTACACAAGCAAACAAAAGTGAACATCCCTAAGGTGCACCCTGACTCACCAACATTATCCACGTCAGTATACTGCCAAATGACGTAGCTGGAACCATCGTCAAACAGAACAGAGACGACGCTGTCAACGTCCCACCAACCGCCGTACTGTTTTAATAGTTTCATTTAAGCCAAAACGTATTTTAGTCATCGAAATTTATCCTATAAGTAAGTCCGGGTCCAGTCGATCTACACTGCATGCGTTTCGGCCGGAGAGCCTCAATACAACAAAACATCCGTGCACCTTTGTTGGAGCAGACTGTTCGCAGAAGTGTGACCAAAACAACTTAGCGTGCCAGAAGAAATTTGAAATTACCCCCAAAATACTGCCGCTTACTTCGACTACAACACGGTACTTTGAATGTGGAGGTCGACAACTCCAAATGCTCGCTGGGTTACTATCTGCCCCAATCGTTGACAGTTTTCAGAACCATACAACTTGCATAAGCAGCCTACGTTATCTACTGCTTAAACGATTGCGGTTATCATGCAAGTGAGCCCTTCACAAAATAAGAAGGCGATTAGCAGTGCCAAGGGAAAAGGCCACTCGGTCCAAGTACACACCGATGATATACATATAGTGTTTCATCAACAAAAATATTATGCAAAGGATTGGAAGGTAAAATTGTGCCAACACCAAAATAAAAAGGTGTAACCGCCAGTCAGCGTGATACATTATATATAGGTTTGCGTAGCTTAGTCTTACAGGTCACACTGAGGAATATACCCGTAGCAGACAGTTCTGCTCAAACAAAAATCATACGAAGTCGACGATAAAGCAGGAATTAGAACATTAGTTTCCCTAACGTTTTTTTTTTCAAATTTGCGTACGATACAGTATTAGCTGGGTTTTGCACTCGGGCGAGTTCACCAGTCCATCGCGTTTTATCGTGGTGAAAGAGTAGACAGACTACAAAACCTGACTGTAAGGTAGCTATTAGAAAACGTTTTCGACTGCGAAGCAAACATGTAGTGCCATCGAGCACTGAAAAGCAGAGGCCTGGCTGCAAAAGGGCAGCAGCACCACGAACAAAAGATTTCATGGTACTTCTGTGCTGTAGTGCCGCAAGGGACAAAACGGAACCTACAGTGACTGAGAAAGCGCGCGTTCCCACGGTTTCAATGCTAACCACAGTGCAGTGCATAGCGTGAGTTTTTTAGTTGTAGTGTATGCTGCGTGCGTCACTGTTGGTTACAGAGCTTGAACAACAAAAATGATAAAAAAAACGGAGAGTCCAGATGCGATTGGATAACTGTACCTCTCACACATGCTGACCTGAAGAACACGAGGCTTATTTTCTTGCCACCTACTATGAACTGTTGCAATCTCCGGAAGTTGAAACTACACGGGCACTGAAGACAAAATACGAGGACATTTTCTGAGGCATATACTATGCATATACTATGCAGCAAGGTCTGCAAACGGAAAAATATTTCTTATTTTTTGGAAGAATTCCTTAGGTAATTAACTCGCTCAGGAAGTGGTGGTACACAACTTCTTTTGGGAAACGTGGTCGGAGTGCACCAGACTGGTCACTAACAGTTCCGGATGGTTGTTAGTCTTGTCTAATGAGGATGGAGATATAGAGCATGCTTTAACCAAATCACAGAGAATAGAACGACATACTCTGGAAGCTAAGTAGATACATTTTTACTGTTCAACCGGAGTAAAATAATGACTGACCAGGTCTAGGGAAAGTCTAGAGAAGTATCCGATGATCAAGACACCAGGTTATGTAGCAGTCAGGCATCAGAGTAAACCACTGATGTATTGCTGCCTATGATGATGTTGTGAGATAACCTTAAATAACAAAGAAGCGACCAATAGGTACTGTGTTTCTACAGGAAACAAATTTTGGAATTCGAAGTGCTTGAGAAGCCAGTACGTTCAAAGTCAGACGGCCAAACATATTAACAGATAATTTAGGGTGACCATTCTACGGCGTAACAATCTACTTGGTCCCTCCCAATAAAGGCCATCTCCGAACAAAGAACGCAACGTGTTTTCGGCGAGGATGGACTTTATAAAGAGGGACTGTCGTACTGAAAGAAAAACCGAACACAACCTGAAAGCTGAGACAATAAACAAGCCACAATGATGACGACGGCATGTGATGTAAGTGATCAGCAACGAACGCTATACATTTACCGCTCCCTAGAAAATAGCATTACAGTTGGTTTAATATCAAACCAAGGGTGATGGAATGTGAATTCAGTGTGAATATTACAAGATTACCAATAACGTAAAAATACGATAAATGTTTTCAGAACAATTAATGGATTAATTCACTTATTGGGGCTAGCTAAACTGGGTGTCAGCGCATGCTCCAAGGAATGACTATGCTCAAGGAGTGATGCATAAATCAAAAATACATTAAGTGGATCGATGGAAATCAGTACGAAATAGTCGACGATTAATCTTCAAAACAAAAATGAACAAGGGAGTTCAGAGCATATATAACAAGTAGTGAAGAAAAGCCGAATTTGGGGTTAAAGCTTTTATACCGTTATGTTTGTTGTCAAGAGTCATTACACCACACGCGCGTTGGATGCTGACAGGCTAAGAAAACTTAAACGGAAGGTTTCGAGGTTGCCGGAGATGGAACAAATGACTATAAGTTGTCGCAATCGTTATCACCCAAGTAACAGATAGATTGGTTAGCAAAAGCAGGAATATTCCATAGGGCGAAACGATGAGGAACAATTACCCGACTTTTGGAAACCAGATTAACTTTAGGAAATTTAGGGAGTGTAATAAATAAATCAACATGGAAACGGAAAATCTAGCACTACAAAATGTTTATAAACGGAAAGCAGTCAGATGCCGGCAGCAGCAACATTGTCAAAGCAGACCTGTGTAACGGTAGCAGACATCACAAAATATATAAACGTAGGGATCAATGGTACTCAACTAGTAATTAAGTACTGAAAGATATAAGGAGAGAGGAAAGTAACCAATTTACGAAGTCGCACTAACAAAACAATTGGTAATTTGCTGAAAACCCAATGAAATATTGTACATATTGGGTTTTAGTGGAAGAACAACGTTAGGTGAACCAACCGGAAAAACGACTTTTACTAAACCTTAAAAATGTCTGCAAATACTACACACATGGCAAAACCATGGTTGTGTTGGTAAAGCAAACACCCATAAGCAATTAGGTGCTTACATTTTCATCGGTTGTATGACTTTTACACTAAACTAACCCATGGATTTTTGTGTGTGTGATGCCGTCAGATAATTGTAAATTTTTATAAGCGGAAGTATTAACCATCACAAGAAGACAAATCCACGGGTGCGATCGAGAGACACAAATTTCGAATATAGTTTCAAAAAAACCAGTGCCAAAACCGTTATGACAGTCATAAAATTGAAAATGACCCATTCATAAATATATATATGGAAGCAAAGAAAGGAAAACGCGTGCCTTTCGCAAAAACTTACTTGTGTTTCGCTTTCAATCACAAGCCGAACCTTGTCCTCCGTTAGATTTTCTGAAGATTTCTGTTGCTCTTCTTCTTCACCTTCATCTTCATACACCTTCACTTCATCCGTACAAGCCAGATTATCGGCTGTCGCTGAGCTCAGCATAGCAATTTTTTAAAAGGCTCACGCAATATTCACAAGCATTGATGAGTTTGAACGGTGTTTTTGTGAGATCTCAGATAATTTCCAACACAGATCCTTGAGATGGGAAAAAAGTTATTACCGCGACCACCCGTATATAAGGACATTTCACGAAAGCCCAGCTCGATCAGCGAAAACCGCAGAACAAATCTTAAGGTAACCTTGAAAAGGTAATAAATTAATCCAACCAAACAGCCTGCAGTCACTTCACTGGTTTCACTGGTTGCTTGCGGAGCTGGAAGTATAAAACTTGTGTAGTATCCCCGCATCGAGATATTTCGATAAGATTCAGTAGTACGGAGTCCGTAATTCCACCGCAGATTCTATCTCTGTTGGTTGTTGTCCGTCCTCACCGATCAGTTCAATGGTTCAGTGGGTTCAATGGTTGACAGACGGAAGTAGAAAGCCACGGATTTTGATGGTTCCGTTTCTCCAGGCAAGGAATCTCTTTACCAGAGGGTAGCTGCATACCGCAACTTTTCTTGGTTGTATCAAGGGTTACAACGGGGGATGAATAGAGAAACAAACAAGCTAATAAATGCACTCCTACTATTGTTAAACACGCAATTCTACGGTTAAATGCACATACATATCGTGTGTGAACTATTCAGCAGACGACCATACATACATGGCTGTGTACAGAACAGTATGCTGGGATTTGGATTAAGTGTTGAAATAGCGATTCAGACGAAATTTGAACGCAACGACTGTCGTGGCGTTCACGATATGTTCTGACAGGGAGCTCCAGGCTTTGCACACCCGAACCGCGAAGAAACTGTGCCTTTGCTTGAGTCTGCTGAACTGGCACTTTATTTTTGATGAAGGTCCTCTGAGTGAGCTAGTATCCGCATATGTGATCATGGATCTGCACGGATGGTTAGTGGTCTTCATAATGATGAACGCCAAAATTAGGTCTTCTCTCTGTCTGCGATATTCCAGAGGGAAGAGATTAAGCTCGCAAAGCCGCTCGGTGCAGAGCCTCGCAACCAACCCACTGACTGCTTTTGTCGCACGCCTCTAAACAGTTTCCAGAATTTGTTCGTTCCTTTGTAAATGAGGAGACCAAACAACGGTTCCCTGGTCGGGGTGAGGACGACCCAAGCTGTTATACAGGTGGTTGAAACATGATCGCTCAAATTTTCCAAACAAACGCTTCAGAAGCGCTAACACGCTATTGGCTTTCTTGGCATTGGTCTCAGTATTGGAAGAACTCGAGAGGTTGCGTCGCAACAGTGCCAAGGTCTTTTTCACTGTCTGTGACTTGAAGCAGGACTCCATCGAGATAATAAGGGAAGTTGTGCTTGTGCCTGATATGCATGACTTTGCACTTGCTGGTATTGAACTCGACGGAGTTAAGCTCAGTTCAGTTCAGTTGAGTTTCCAGGACGGAACGGCTTCAGCCTGAAGCTGTCCAGTTTCTCGCACCAGTGAGCTTCTGAGGGCGCCGAGTGCTGAGACAATAATGAGAAGAGATTCTTCACTTCCGTGAGTTAGTATGAGGGCTACCAGATAAAAGCTGAGGGGTTTAAGCTCAGTGCCATCAGAACACAGCAAGTTCACAGCTACCACCGACACGCAAGTTTATCCTCTCATTGAAATGACATAAAACAAGGGTTAAGAGTAAGACCAATGATGGTTTGATTCCTACAACCTGTACTTTCAGATGCTAAGACTATCTATATACATAAAATAAAAGCTGTGAATAAGATTTAAGAGAGACAACAATAATGGCAAATAGAGATGAAAAAATTGACTAACGTAAATCTACGACAAGGAAAGTACTTGGGAAACTCCTCCAAACTAAACCCTCACAACAGGTCCGGGAAGAAAGATGGCCAGCACTCATCTGGTTTTCTTTTGAACTCTGTCACACTATCAGAGGATACTGCACTCTGTGGGGGGATGTTCAAACAGTTGGTAACTCGGCATATGAAGAAGTTAGCCCTAATCGATGTGGCAACCCTCTTCTTCTCCAACTTAAGATTGTGACCTCGGAGGTGTGAGTTAGCGTGCAGGCTGAACAGAGATTTCGCCTGAACTCCGGTTTTTCCTTAAGAATCTTGAAGGTTTCTATCAAGTCTCCTCTAACTCTCCTTTGCGCAAGAGAAAACAGATCAAGTTTTCTAAGTCAGTCTCCATAAGAGTTATCCCGCATTCCCTCGAGCAACCTTGTAAAGCTTGTCTGAATTTTCTCAAGTAACTACGTCTTTCACCATATGCGGACTCCAAGCCTGCACACAGTATTCCAGTAGTGGTCTAACATAAGCTTTACAGAACGGTAGCAATACTTCCGGGCGCCTTGACGCGAACCTCTTCCTCAACATATACAGCGCTCTATTGCCTTTTCTCACCGCCTCTATACACTGTTTGGAAACTTTAAAATTCCCCTCTATGATCACTCCCAGGTCCTTAGTTGTTTCTATCCTCCTCAGTTCACTCTCCTCCTCCTCCTTGCCAAGATACCTGACTGACCCTGGTTGTTCCCCAGAAAGCAGCTGATCACACTTGTCTACATTCAGGGGTAGGTGCCATTCATTTAACCACTTCTGAACAGTATTCAAGTCCTCTTGCATGCTCGTGTTGTCAGGATTTTCTACGACCTTCACATCATCAGCGAAGATGTAGCAGGGACACTTCAAGTTTTTGGTGAGGTCATTGATGAACATTAAAAATAGTAGTGTTCCAAGCACTGATCCTCGAGGTACCCCACTAACTACTGCACCTTCCGTGGACCTTTTCCTTGCCACCTCTACATAGAAGATGCGATCATACATTAATGCCAGCCGTAGAACATGAGTTCCAGAGCTGTCGTGTTCGGGAAAATTATTTTCCAGAAATAAATCGTTTTACTGGCTTGGCAGCTGATGCAGAAATTGAAATTTTCGCAACCTGCTTCATGGCCTCATATCTGTTTGTTTTAACCGACCATTAATTAAAAACCGCCTTCTCGTAATTGTTTTTCGAAAGCTGGTATGTCTGCCGTTTTTATGATCGATTTCGTGTGCAAATGCTACCACAAGAATGCTAAAGTTATTTTTAATGTATATTTTAATTTTTGCCGCCTGTTTTTCTATTCCACTTCCAGTTGTTTATTTTTCATTCGTAGGAAATGATTGGCAATTGTCCGTTTCACTGGATTTGCCTTGAAGGTCGTTCAAAAGGCAAAACGGTCCTTTTGGCGCGAATCCTCGGTTATCAAATATTTTATTAAATTTTGAAATCGGAATTTCAGGCAAAGTATTCACAGTACACCAATTGTAAATAAGCGGCGTTAATGGAAAAATTGGAATACATCGAATAAGTCCCAAATGTACTAGCTTGATGAAGAAAATTTTTCCCGCCGTTTTCGCGGAAACAACCCGTTATTGACGTTAGCTCAGTTTTTCAAGCCTTATAAATGCGATCATTGCCATTTTCGAAGCGAAATACGTCATCCCATAGCATGAGAGTGCTTCATTTTGCGGCGTTTTAGAGATATGGTCGTAAAGGAAATGTACGACCATATGGTGTTTGTTTTGCAGTTCAACAAGAACACACACATTGGACAGTGAAACATGTGTGATAACATTTCCGGCTCCCTTTTCTATACGATATTCACATCATTTCTCTTTGCTTGCAAGATTTCAGGTAGATAATGGTCGATGGAACGTTGCTCTTGAAAATGGTTGAGAAAAGACGCCATCATATGGTTGTTTCCATCTTCGGTGTATATGGAACGGCGCAAGAAAAGGGTAACGTGTCCCACTCTATCATCGAGAATCTTCAGAGGTAAATTCTATTCACCCTGCTGCATCGTTTCTAAGTAGATTGAGGTCGTGCGGCGTTCATGTGGAACAATATACGGAAACAGAAGAAATCAGCTGCCTGCCGATCACCGGGAGGTATACCTCTCAGCCAGTCACACTATGATGTTTAGAAAGCCAAGTATCTATCGCGGTGCAGATGACTTCCAATCAATATGACAATCAATGAGATCAAAGATGATGATTACCATGTTCCCCAAACGCTTAAAATACAGATTACTCATCACTTCGCGCATGTGTTCGTTCTCCAAATTGTTCATGGTAAGGGTGGTTCGAGAAGAGCAGCTACTAGTGTGAACATATACTGCATACGCATGCGTTATTCATAGTTCAATTAAATGAGGTTGGAGTATCTATTATTGTAAACCTATATTGCATACACAGACTTCTTCATAGCTTAAGTAAATCAAGTTAAAGCATCTACTAACGTGAATACATCCTGTAGTCTGAGGCGTTGTTGATAGTCTAAGTCAATCGGGTGGAGAAGCTTCTTGTGTGAATATTTACCGTGTATACAGACGTTCTTCATAGCTCTAGTGGTTCGAGAAGAGCAGCTACTAGTGTGAACATATACTGCATACGCATGCGTTATTCATAGTTC
>LUCH01001073.1:0-35216 GCA_013368495.1 Paragonimus heterotremus
TTTGGTCAGGCTCATGGCTGTTATGATGATGATGATGATGATCTCTATCAGGAGGGGTCGTAAAACGATGCGCTTTTCAACTAAAGGTTTGCAGGCTGGAGCTCCGGTTTGAACTATCTGACCCTATTCAGCGGGTAATTAACCTGACCTGTTGCGTAACATCAGACTCCTTGTTAACCGTTGTATTCACGTGTTACTGATCTATTAATACTGTATTATGTGCTAATTTTCTCCCGTTCTTTAAACACAGCCATTCTCCGGATGTTATCAATGTTCGGACTTGAACCGTTTGCCCCCGTCAGTTTTCATATATAGTCTGTTAGAGGTGGAAAGTCAAACCATATGAAGCTCTCCCTCCACCATACAGAATTGAAAGGTATCACAAACGCGGTGTACTAATTTACATCTTCAGTATTCATCAGATGCATCAATGCTCTAAGCAAGTTAGGTCACGAAATATACTTTGAATGGATGCAGGATGGCGTTAGTGTGTGTATCGGTTATGGTTCTTATTGTCTCGTTTGTAGCTCGTCCTGAAAACTGTGAATTCCTCGAGATCAGCTTATGCGGCTGTCACGTTTAAACCAATTTTCTTCGAGAAGGTTTCAGACATTTTATATCAGCAGACAACCCGCTTCAAAATCCCCAGTCGGGTATGTAAATTGCTATCGATTCGATGTGCTTCTCACCCTGTTCCAACCAGTCCTGTTGCAATGTATTCAAACTGTCAGCCGCCGTAGAAAAGACCGTGCAAAAATGTCGTATCCTGCTTACCCACAATGACACCTTGCTAGTTGTGCAATTTTTTTGTAAATATGCGATCGTACGAACGTTCAACATGACTATCATTGACTGTGAGCATCTGGAAGCGGTCTATTCTTTGGAACAATCAGCCAATCATTTAGTTCTATCTACCAAGTTCGCTGTTTTTTTTTATCATCGCTAATTTTATTTTCTAGAATTCTCAGTGAAATACTGAGCAACTTTCGCCAATCATCCGAAGAGATTACTGTAATCCTGAAGGATGGAGAGTGCACCTTCCAGAATTACATTTTGCAAGGAGGTGACAGACTTGATTATTTTGTGACTGACTCGCTTGGACTATAGATCCGAATAATATCTTGACGCAGTTACCACTCAGTGCGAGCGAATTCGATGCTTACTTGGTCGGGTGCACTTGCGAACTCACTTTTTGTCAGAAGGAGCTTCGAGTGGGTTGACATTGTGTATCAAATTTTGTATAAATACCGCGTTAGCGCTTTTGACTTTCAGTGACCAGACATATCTAAAGTTTCCTATGGATTTCATTTAAGCTTCAGTTATGTTACCGACACACACATTGTGATGGTGCCGCATGTGATTGGAAACCCGTATTCAGTTGGATGACGCTAAAATTGCTGCTATTCGTATTGGGGGTTTTTTCCACTCAACCAGTTGTCGTCACTCATCGACCATATCTGTTTGTTTGTCATCGTCATTCAACAAAAGCCAACATGTTTTGGGTTTTTGCGATAACATGGTTTATGCCATTACTTTACTTGCTGTAAACTGCTTGCTGCAACTAGTTTTTTGCCGAACCCCAGGATGTACTATTGGAAACTTTGTCTCGTGTTGTGTTGTGTTGAGCCCCCTTTGGAGAGGCTTTTTGGCTCCGTTCTTTTTCTTCTCACACAAACATTCTAAGCACCCCACTAGAATGGTGCAAAGCTTATCACTAACAAGCCGCTTAAACGGTCAGTAGCAGTCAGTTTGTATAAAATCGTCTTCCTTGAACTCATCTGTTGGTACCGGAGAACGCCATTTGAGAGCGTCGTTTTATTATGTTGAGCAGTAAATAACCTTACTGCTTGCCATTTTACGCAAAGCTGCTTGCCTACTCTTTAATTCATTCTGGCGCTTGGTCACTCACCCCGTTTTGCTGAAACCGGAGGCCTCTTCAATTTGCGTACCAGTGGGCCAAAGCTTAGCATCAAAAGTATTGTTTCAACACTTAGGAAATATTTGTCATTTGTCTTTCGCATCCACCAACTTCTAAAGCGTTGCATATTACATGGGTTTTCGAATTTCATAGCTTGAACTCTCAGCGGCATGCGTTTTTGTTGACAATAGAAAGAAATCTCATTGGCGTTCATTGAATCGCATGTCTAGGCTGGTAATCAAAATGGTGTTGCTCCGCTGCTGCAAAACGTGGCGGCTCAGAATGGAATTCGTGAGGTGTCTTCAACTGTTCTACCATCAATATCGGCGTCTTATGGCACGCCTCGTTGGTACCAATGGGTGTGTTGCAATGTTTCGTAGTGGAAGTCAAGGGAGTTCATCGACTCACTACTCAAGGAGGCATATGCCTAGGTTGCTCGATCATGTGCTTAACATACTAACTGACACTCTGCTACGTTAACTCTGTTGTTCTGATGTCACAGTCGACTAATTAAAGACGCTAGATGAATAAATGATGAGTTAAAGAAACAAATGCGGGTTAATCTCTGTGGTTCCTGCTGGTTTCGTTAGTGAATGTCTCATGCACATGAATTTCATTGTCTTTTGAAAGGGTTGTTTTTGATGCTGGGACGGTTAACGAAACTGATTGGCAAGAACCACACGCATGCCTTCTCACCCGTAATTGCTTTGCAAGTTCCCGGCATGCAGGCGCCCTGTAACTGTAGATTTATGTTCGCGTGGATTTTTCCTAACTCTTCTTCCACCTTTCCCTCCTTTCTGTCGAAGCTCACTGTCATTTCTACGCTTGTGTGGCAGTTAGTTACCAGCGTCGATAATTACTGTCTGGTGGTTGTCGGAGAATCTGTTTGCGAAGTTAAATGGGGACACATGTTCTAACGAACTGAGTCTCGCCGACGCCTATCTGCAAATAGGGATTGCCGAAGTTTGTTCCAGTACAACCGGCTGCTATTTAGTATGAAGGCCGCTCCTGTCATCTTCCAGCAGATCATGGACACGATACTCTCCGACATACCAGAAACAACAGCATACCTGGATGGTACCATCGTGATGTGGTCGGACGTCGATCATCTCATAGCTAAACTGGATAACCCCCTTGGTCGCCTCCAGAATTATAGTCTTTGCATCTGTCAGAACAAGTGCACAATTTTCAAACGCTCCATCAAGTGTCTGAGATTCATCATTCATAAGAACGGCCGCCATCAACAAGATGTCACTGTCGAACGACGTTTCCTCACTGCGCTCATTTCTGAGTCTTGCGCTCTTATTGACCCTACATCGCATACGAAAACCCTCAAACAAACCTTTAGAAAAGAAACGCACTCGGTCCCAATCACCAGAATGCAAACAGGCTTTCGAAGAAATCAAGTCAATGCTCTAATCGGACATGCTGCTGACGCACCACATCCCGAAGCTGGATGTAATTTCTGCATCCGATTCATCAAACCATGGGGTTTGCGCAGTGATTTCTGATGTATTCTATGGCGGGTCACAAAAAGCGATTGTGCATGCAGCCTGATCTTTGACCCAAACCGATTGAGAAGGAGACTCTTGCGATTGTACCTGCTGTTAAGGAGTTCCATTAAATGCCCTTTTGATCTCGTTTTAGGTTGCTGACGAATCATAACCTATTAGTTGCTGTATTTGGCTCGATAAAGGGCATTCCAGTGTACACAGCCACTCGACTATAACGTTGAATTGTGATTTTGACGTCCAGTACCTGTCTACAACGTCCATCGGGTAAGCCGACACGCTATCACATCTCATCAGATTATAGCCCTCCCGAACCCGAGATTTCCGGTATAGCAAGCATCGTCGTCGAATCAGAAGTCAACTTCGTCTTTTCATAGGCCATTTGTTCTATTCCAGTGACATTTGCATTTATTTCAAGAAACGACCGATTGAGACCACGCGGTCCAAAAGACCGTTGAATAACATTACATGCAGTGGCCCAAGTCCGGTCTGTATGCAGAGCTCCCGCAGTTCGCACACCCTTACCACTCCTTGTCAACCCTCAAAGGTTGCATTCTTTTCGACGAACACGTAGTCGTACCAAAAGAACCTTGTATTTGTGTAACCCGACCACTTCATGTCGGACATACAGGAGTCAATCGAATGAAAACTCTTGCACGCAACAACTGTTGGCCAGAAATGGATTGGGAGTTTGGGAATCTGGTGCGCACATATTCAAAGTGTACGTTAACTTCAAAATCACTCCACAGAACTTTCAACCTTGGCAGGTCTCAACAACTCCGTGGTCACACATACAAGCAGATTTTGCAGGATCATTGGGTGGACAATATTTCTTGATCATCGTGGCCGCCTACAGCAAGTGGTCTGAGGTTATTACGCTGCACCGCACTACTTCTGTGGACAGTTTCACATACTTGGGTAACACTATCTCGTCAGCCTGTAATATTGCTGATGAGATACCAGCGAGGATTGCAAAAGCACGAGTTGAGTTTGCCAGACTGCGTCATCTGTGACGTCGAAAATACGTCCGGTTGTCGCTGAAAAGAAGGGTATATAATGCTTGTGTGCGCTCCATTTTGCTTTATGATTCGGAAACGTGGCCTGTTCACAAAGAAGATATCAACATACTTGCTGTGTTTGACCATCGTTGTCTCCGCCAATTGGCCCATATTAAGTGGACTGATCGCGTGAGCAATGTGGAAGTTCGCCGGCGCGTATTCCGGAACACTCGGGATGCGCGATCTATTGGTCAACTAATCACGGTACACAGCTTGCAATGGTTGGGTCATGTACTCCGTATGTCATCTGATCGTTTACCGTACCGGTCACTATATACTGAGACCACCAACAATTGGGTAAAACCGCGTAGTGGTCAAGCAACAACGTGGTCACGGAATTTGAGGGTTCTGACTGCTCCATTGCGCAAAGTGGGTAGGTGTCGCCTGCCTGGATGGGGTCCTCGTGATCACTCAAACCGCTGGCTAGAGACGCTATCCGAGATGGCGATGTGTCGCAGTCAATGGCGTACTTGTATCCATACCATTTCTAGTTCTTCCGCTTAGTCTTCTTTTATTACTTTTCAGCCTTCTTAATAGCGTTTTCTTCTAGGATATTCCACATCACTGTTGAGGTGAGCGGCGGCCCGAGCCACAGTACCTTTTGGTCAGGCTCATGGCTGTTATGATGATGACTTCTGGGATGACAATTCACCAGCTACGTCAACTATTCGGTCGATATAGGTGCCCAAAAACCCCGGTAACGGAAAAAGGTACACAGTTTACCTCACACTTTTTTGTCAACTCTTGTCACAGAGATGGAACCATTCACATCAGATCACCACCGTTTCGTTCTCAGGCAACCGGCCAAACGGAACGATTTGTGGATACGTTCAGGTGGGCGTTAAAGAAAGCCAAAGGGGACTACATGGGATACCCTGGAAGCCTTCCTGGTACGTTAGAGCAACTTCGAACCCTCAATTATTAAACGAAGTATCTCCTGCGGAATCTGTGTTCGGTAGAAAGCTCCGATTACTCTTCCACACCATTCGACCCAGTGTAACACTAACGTCTGTCAGGAATGAGAAAATGAAGGAACAATTCCAAAATCACCATGACGCAGATTTACGGACATTCCAACCCAGGGAAATTGTACTGGCCCTTGACTATCGTAACAACTAAGTTAAATGGATCTTCGGACAGGTTCCCAGACGGCGCTGGATAGTGATCTATGAAGTAAAAGTTGATGTGCAGGTCTGGATATGCAACGGAACCAACTAAAGTCAACCAGTGGTTCAGACGGGATGCGTCCTGAGCAGAACCTGTCTTGGGGCATTCTGATAGACACATTTGATCTTCGGAATGAATGCGAAAGTCCACTGTCCGAAGTCAGCTGGATCCCAACTACGCTCACTTCGGTCAAGA
The DNA here is from genome assembly GCA_013368495.1 of Paragonimus heterotremus. Lineage (NCBI taxonomy): Eukaryota > Metazoa > Platyhelminthes > Trematoda > Plagiorchiida > Troglotrematidae > Paragonimus > Paragonimus heterotremus. The sequence continues at coordinate 5,850 of LUCH01001073.1, forward strand.
CGTTAAGGGAATCGAACAAGAATGCGGAGCCGCCTCTTCCAAATCGGTTCCAGACTGTAGAGATCCGAGAAACGTTTTCAAAGAGAACGTGCTGGGATGAGCAAATCCTAACCGCAGATTTCAAGTCTGAAGTCAAGTTCAATGTTTGCCCAATTATGCTAATTTGATGCCAACCAACCAATCATGTTGCTTGGAGCGATTCTAGAAGGTGCTGGATTTCCACTCTTTTTTAAGGTAGTTTTTGACCTATAAGTAGTAAATGTAGCGCCGTAGTATGGTAATTTTGCACGGGACAGGCGAATTCATTCTTTCGTGTTTTTTTCCTTTTAATGTCTTGGCTGGTGGAGTTCGGAATTTTTCCAGGATTGGGGATCCGAGCGTTTTCTGATTGTGGGATTTTTGTTGTGAAAGATTGGTTTGTCGTTACAATTTTTGCGTTTATAACGGCGGGAATGTCCTCCGACTTCATCATCTATTCTACTAGTCATCAGTATCATTTTCGATTTCTCTTGCTGTAACAGCAACCTATTTAGACAGAAAAAGTCAGCGAATGTTATATAAAGTACTTCGAAGTATTGTTTTCATCATCGAGGCCTACACGTAGATACTGTGGCTTGGACTGCCGTTGATTTTGAGAATGATCCACAGAGTAGCAGAGTAAAAAACAACTGCTAATGCAAGAAGAAGGAGGAAGAAGAATAAAAGCAAGAAATCAATGAAGCTTCACTAAGAAAAGCAGTCGACAACTTTGCGGATACATGTTAGGTGTTTACTGTAACAAACTGTCGTCTTGCCGATGAGCATATAACTTGCTACCTTTGTATTCTCAATTTTTCCATAGTAAATACAAAGACATTCACTCTCAGTCTGCACACATTATGGCCATAGCACGAATACTCGAAAGTAAAATGATGTTATTTCCTGATATTCATCTACAAAACTGTTCCAAAATCGTCTTCTTTTTGGCTCAGTTGGAATCAAAATTCAGACTGCTATTCAGGGACAACCTTTGAAGTCCGGTCTAAAACTCCCATATGGTGAAATTATAGAGATGCTTATGTAAAATACTTTTGAAACTGGTTGAGAATTCGTGATTTGGGAATATTTTGTAAGCGATCGGTCATTACTTTTGCTGGGGACTTTTGATTTAAACGGTTACACAATTCACGTGGTCTGAACAGACTACTCTGTCAAATGCGTAGCCTGGTTGGTAAGTTTGCCCAAATTTGTTTCGGTGTGATTTGACACGGCGGTTCCCGACTTGAGTCTGCTCCCAGGTTATTTTTATCTAGTGGTCCAAACAAGTATGGAACCGGCACCGATCGAGTTACTAGTGGGTAGAATGTGTCATGTTAACTTCAGACGCGTGTGAAGCTTGTAGTAAAAACTAGACTGTGCCAGTCCAAGTCAGCGCCGTGTTAGCAGACCGCATCAACTATTATTAACGCACACGAGACTACTGGTCTGACAACGTTGCCGCTTAGCATCTTGTCTTTCTCATGAATAATACGAGCACGAACAAGACCTATCCAGTGATTTGGTGATTTGACAATTAGTAACATAAAGCATTCGCATGTAACGAAGTTTTGTTTTACGACTAATTTAGGCGTACTTTGTACCAAGTCACAATCCGCGAGGTCGGATCCCTCATGATCCACAAATAAATGATCGCGGCAGTGTATATAAAGCAATTGGCTATTTCACCCGATTTTCCCCAAAAAAGGACTAATCTTTTGTTAACTACGGGTGAATGGTCGGTAAGGTTAATTGCTGCAAACCTGGCAGTACACACGACTAGCTGCAAGTTTCATTAATCGGAGAAAATGTTCAGTTAGGCTGCTTAGATAGGGTACATCAAACTCGTATCTTTCTTGTTAAGGCTCGTCAATTATGCATTCCTTTGTCCGGAACAAGGGTAGAATTGCTGCTATTGATAAATGGATTGAGAATAACACAACGTTACGGGTAACCTGTATTACTCTACGTTTCAGCCACCTCAGGTGGCCTTCCTTAAGGGTGTTGTAACGTTGTGCTATTCTCAATCCATCTATCAGTAACATGTTAAACACGGTGCCCGAACTGTTTGACTTCATTCGTACTCAATTTTGTGCGGATATCTTACAGTAGAATTGCTGCCTTTGTATTTGCAAACCGATCTTTCTGATTTTAGTGAGGACAAAGATAACATCTTTTCGTCTAAACGGTCAACCATTGTTGGTCGTAAGTAGTATTTAGATTACCGAATTATTTGAAAAGAGAGCACCCTGATGATATTGATAGCTTTACTCAGTAACGCGAAGTTACAACTTCCCGGTCAGTTTGGCATCACCGAATTCAGGTAACACTTTTTTGATAACTGATGAGTAATAGTGTTATTAACTTGAACATCAGTCACTTTTGATCGCACGAGATGTCTTCTATCGTTATTGTTGGACATTCACTTAAACCTAACAAGATGCGAATGAGAATCGATAGCTACCAGTACAGGCTTGTTTAAATTGTTTTATGATTTTACATCTGTTCCTTCTCCAGGCACTTTTAACCTTTTGTGAATTGATCAGTCCTATTCTGCGGATCTACTGTGATCGTCCCGGTCACCCGGTCATCTTCGCTTGCTCCCATGAGACTCGACTAAGCGCACAATTTGTTTTAGCCACATTGCCTGCGGATGCGTACTCAGCTCCCACAGATTCTCAACGATCAAATTCCATCCAACCACATTTACTCGCTAGCAAAACGCCAGTACAGATCAGACATTTGGCTGATGCATCCCATTCAATCAAGTAAGCAGTTAATCGCGCATTCAACCTCTTGTGTAAAGTGCTCACTGATTTATTCTTAAATCAAAAGGTTTTCACTTTTAAAGTAGCGGTGCTGATTTAACTTCAGACTTTCAGTTCGAGTTCTTATTCCCTTGATTGATTCAGTCCGTAGATTTCCCCCCGATAGGAGCATTCACTCAGTAGGCAACAGGATGCCTGTCACACTACGCATTATTCCAGGGGGCTGCCGGTGGTTTCATAAATACACATACACATGTGATTTCGTGCTTGTCTAATTTGTACATTCGTTTGAGCTTTCATTCATTGCAGTAGCGACTAGAACAGTTGCTAAAAACAGATCGTAAGTATAAGTTGGAGTGGGAGACGATCATCCGGATTCAGGCGTGCTACTATACCAGGTGGCATTTTCATTAGGTACCTAACCTGGCGAGGATCACCTATACATTTGTTTCACTAGAGTGCTCACTGTCGTAATGATCAGTGTTCGTGGTCCGGGTGATCAAAATTAGCGTCAGTCAGCACTCAGTCACCGTACGAAGTGCGCGGTCTATCCATGGAAAAACCTTCTCGAATTTGTTAGGAAATTGCAACTGCTGACCTGCCACGTTATTCTTGCGATCACTCCACTTAATGCAATCCAGTCTGTCTGCTCAACGACAGGCAAGCACCGAGTCTGTATATTCATTCCTTTCTCCGCCATAAAACTGAACGAAAAACAGTTTCATTTGTGTAGAACTGGTTCAGTCACATGTAGACACCATTTTTTCTTTCCGCGGCTGTCGGACACCTTTTCGAGGACAGAGGTTATTGAGGGTTATATATATATATATATATATATATATATATATATATATATATATATATATATATATATATGTATGAAACACAGTAATCTTTGGGTTCTGAGTTCCACAGGGTGCTCTTTAGGGCAGCCTGCTTATACTTGTCCCCGTAACCTGTGGACGTGGTTTGATTACTAATTACTTAGGGTTCGGGAAAGTGGAGTACGAAATAAAAGAGGATAGGAGAAAGTATCGACCAAGCTAACGATAGCTCCTGGTACTTGTCAATAGTTTTCTTAGAATCAGATCATCGGTCAATGGTTTGAGAACCTTACTCGTTTGGTTGAAAGGTTTCTTCCATCTCTGACTAATCATCGTCATAGACTGCAACACATCAGTGGTTCACACTGATGCTTAACTGCCACACAACCACGAAGGAAAAAATCCTATTTAGAAAGAGAGAAGAAAAAGAAGTAGGCGGGAAGAGACCTAACTACTTGAAGGAGCTTTGTCTGTATCCAAACATTCAGCATCAAGGTGCATGCACTTTGAAAACAAACAACCAAGCTGTAAGTGGAAGTAAGGCGATGTCAGCAAGACACCTTCCTTACGACGTTCACTGCCACGCGTCATTATATGCACTCACGTCACAGACAACTCGCACAAACAACGATAACATTCACGCCAATGAGCTAGATTAGTCGTCATCTCACTTGGCGTCTCCAGCTATCGACTATGTGAGTCGCGAGGTCCACATCCCGGGAGACGAACCTGATCTACAGTGACAAACCCTTTCGTGAATGACTTAATTTCTATACTCCAGGTCGTCATCTGCTCACATCGCACCTTACGCCAACACGAAGGGATGGTCTCCATCGTTCACACAAATTGAAACAGCTAAGTCCGAGCATGTACTTACGCCTCCCCACCTTCTTAGAAAAGTGACGACAGAAGGTTTAGCAATCTGCACAGTCCGTTGCAACAGACGTTTGAGGAGACGGTTATGCATCGGATTCCGTGTGGCTTGAATGTTTCACAGGTTTACCTGCAGACTAGGAACACTTAAGAAAGTGAATTAGTCTTATTCTAGCTCACTAAAGTGCGTTTTATTCTGTCTACTACTTGTTTGCATGTCGGATCTTGTAATGCGAAACGAGCGCTTATACGGACGTGAGACAGAATTCAGTTGATACTGCAAACGTAATGGATGTCAATGTGGTCAGCTTACGCCTCTGAGTGTAGACCGAATTGACCGAATTCACTAATAGAAGGCGGTGACAACGATGGCCGATTGCTAGTTTTTACGGTCACAGATGTGGAACTTGGTTGCCTGGAATGCTTCTTCTTCGTCGGTTGACTGTATCTAGTCGTCACACATTATTAAATCAAAAGATTAAACTTTCAAACCTGTTGTTATGAAAGACGTCGATGTTGGGAGAACCTCGTTACTTACTCTCGGATGAACTAAAAGGAAGTCCTGTCAGCTCAATTTCATGTTTTCAAAGTGATTGGAGGTTAGAAGTTTGTTTTTCTTCGGCAAGATTATTTCCGTGCTTGTGATTCAGTGTCATGTTTAATCTTCTGCTGAAAATGCTCGTGGCACCCACCCTGTAAAACTCATGTGGACAGTTGTTTCGGTTTGAAATGACTGTCTGTAAAATCTTCAATTGCAAGCCCATCAGTAATTCATATTCCACAGTTTTTACACCATGAAGTATTTCTTACCATACGACGCACTGAGTGGCTTGTAAGTGAGATTCTTTAAGGCTGCTCAGGTCTAGACCGGGAAGTTCAAGGTAGTCCGTGCTCGAACCCATGCTATTGATAGCCGATGTCGTTACAGCGGGACTATGTTGAAACTACTTGTTGTTATCATCTACTAATTTATGTTAATCTTTTGTTCCTTCATTCGTCCATTAATATCCATCTCTATCACAGCATATCCAATGCGTCTCATTCCGTTCTTCCTGAGTTCCACAATGATGTACTCGGTGACGAAGTGACTCTGTTGGCTACGTTGCCACCCGTCACATCAGACGGCAGAAGTCGCCAGCCGGAGACAACCCACACTCCTTTTCTGTTTGCATCCGTTGAAAACACAAACGATCTGACGCATACGCAGCTCGTTCAGCCCGCCCTGTCTCCGCCCCAACAACCGCAGCTCCCCCCACGGCCGTTCAGCATGCCCCGGGTTCGCCAGTCTGTAAGGAGTGTTTATTTTCGAGTCAAATTTGTCTGGGCGTTAAAAAAGTGTTCCGGTTAATCTTGAAACTCGCGCCCACAAGGCAACACTCAAATCATTTCCAATTTACGGCTACGAAATGTGGCCGCTGTAGGTTGAGAAAAGCAGGCGTGTTGAGTTATTTAATTGCCAATAATTGCGCTGGTCCCAATCCACCCGGAAACATTCGCATTATCCGACACTAGTAATTCTGAGGAAAGTATTACACAACGAATCCTTTGTGATCGCCACACACTACTGACTGTATAAGAAGCGGGCAAAACGATTTACTGATAGTACATGTACTTAGCGCTCGATTCGAATTGTCGTTTACTTATATGCATTAGAGAACATCAGTGAGCTAGCAATCACAAGGTTTAGTGTATCTATTCTTAGTAGTGAAGATCAAACCAATTTGCTCACCTGAACTGTGAAACTACGCGAATATAAAGAGATAGGATGTCATTCGACTGTTTATCAGGAAAATGTAAGGCAGCCATTTGAAATTTCGGGGTCATAAACTGTGTTAATCTTTTGAGCCGGAGTTTTCCTGTCCCATCTCACTAGAAACAGTAAGAGGTATAATAGCTAACCGGGTTCAGTGCTATAAATGCTGTCGTTATTCAACTGAGTTGTGTGTGTAGTGAGGACAGTTGATAAATCCAATCAATAAAAGCCATGTTTGGTTTGCTCATACTGGCTACTTGGTTGTTTGCCTACAGAGTCTATATAAGGACTTCACGAATTATTTCCTTATTCTTTTGTCCCTAACTGCGAGAGTGTTTTTCATGTTGCTTGATTATTCATTTCCACTGCCTATGCATTGTTGCGTGTGCTCGGGTTTTGTCATATTGCATGATTTGTTATCTTCATGTTTATTCACGATGATTCTATTGTTCTTTCGGGTTGGTTATTCTCATTTCCTTTCAGGTTACATCGCCTCTGGTCATTGAACCCACGAATGCCATTGGTCCCTGTACAAAGAAGGTTGGTGCTATACGTTATGTGAATAAATTCCAGTTATTTGAGATGACAGTCATTTCCAGAATTTGTATTGTCGGGTTGTCATGATTGAAATCGTTATCCTTTCAAGTTAGCTGTGTTATAAATCATGCCGTATACCTTTTTCGGTTGTAATTCTCCGTAGTCTCTTTTGGTTTCGCAAGCAGATCAGTTGATTCTCTATTGATCACGTTTAATGTTTGACTGACTGATCTCCTTAAATGTCGCTCAGCCATTTCGGTAGCCATGCAGAGTGGAGAGGTAATCATCGTCGTTATTTTCACCATCAGCTTTAAACCGTGTCCTTGGGTACTATGGCTCAAATTATCCATGGTATTGACAATAATCCACGAAATAGAAGTCTAATAAACAAGGACAAGTGTGTGCAGAAGAGAGTGATGGAGGTGATGATGATGAAGGTGTTTCCAACCGACGGTGTGGATGATTTCGGAATATCCAACCGGTCAGACGCCACCTATCAGCCCTGACCAGAGGGGCACTCAAGACTTTTATAGCTCGTTGGCATGTCCCCGCCCGGTCGTCTTTTGGTTCCTCTCTATCCTCAGCAGCTGCACTGAACAATGTGCTATGCGGCAGACGTTCCGTTGGTGTCCGAACTACATGACCGAACCAGCGAAGACTAAGCATTTCCATTATCACGGTTATCGGTTGCCAAATTGCTCATTTCCCAAGTACTCTCTAACGGACTGTCGTGTTGTGTACACAGTCAACCCATTTAATACAAGCTAATTGGCGGAAACAACGAAGATTGAGTACCGATAGTCCATATAGGTCTCCTGTCCGCAGGGCAAAACTGAACGCTCGCACGCACTCCAATCCTGTCCTTAATCGACTAATGGACACCTTTGCGACTCGACAAGTGACGAAGATTGTTGAATGCACTACATACTTTTGTTATGTTTGTGGACATCTACTCCGGTAGGTGAAGTTATCAACAGTCCCAAACGGCCTGTCTACAATAAAAAAAATATGGTCAGTGCCAATCCAACACTTTACACTTTGAAAGTGCAAAATTAATGTCATGCAGATCGGGCATATCTACAGAACGATTGACTAAAGTAGTATCACCCACTTGGTGATCTGCACTAGCCTGCTACTGGGCGATTTTAAACGATCTCATTCAATCCTTTACGAGACTGGGTGAGTTGGCTGGTTTGCTTACGAAATTAAATGACACTTACGAATGACGACAGGGAAATAAATGGACTTGGCACAAACATGTCGGAATTCAGTGAGTCGTGTTCATGTTCCTGGTTATTTGTTCTGTTTCACCCGTCATCGCTGAATTGGTCTGCTCCATCCAATTGAATCTATCGAACAATCATTTCATATATTCGCTATTCATCGCTGTTTCGGCGAGCTTACCTATTCTTTGTTAACAATTTTCAGATCTCTCAGACACCGCAATGTCACCCAGCTTCCGCATTCCCATTGTTTCAGTCCTAGAAAAGGTTTTTCGTCTAGTTTCGTTCTTGCATGAGCTTATCAATGGTGGCTGTATTCACCGTCATCCGAACTTTGACTCCATCTTCCTTGTTTTTTTAGGCGGGTGTGTTAACTGTCCTTTAGATTGTCTAATTACCACGTCTAAACTTTCAGATTGCTTGGTTATCTCAAGACGAATCGCCTTCATTATTCTGCTGACTCCAAACAATCGATATTTCTCGAGGCAGCGAATTTTGTAAAGTCTGCTTACCGAGGGACAATGAAATATTACTATTTTCTGTTTTGTGACAGTTCGCATCAATTGTGTAATCCATCTATTGCTTACAAACGATTGCTGGTACACATTCATCTGTTATGATTAGCCCAGTCCACGGGTTAATGTCGGTTCATGTTCGTCTCATAAGCGTTTTGGTCAGAGTTGCACACTTGAACACACCTCAACTTAAGTGTATCCGTTAGTAGTTGATCGACAAAACGATCAATACAAATGCCAAGCATCCAGCTAATTTGTTTATCAATTCTTGTTCTCTACTTACTAACCTCATTCAAGTTGTCTGACTGCCGGTGACTGGCATAGATTCGTGCATGATTCTGTTAATATGCTACATTCTAATACAAGTACTCCTCGAATGAGATTATTCCGAAGGAGTGTAATAAGTTCCTTTAAGAACTTAGGTGCGATTTCACTACGTTTCTTAGTGCTTCTGCATATTGCTTATAGTTGCATGTTTTGCAGCCTATTTCCATGTGAGCTTCCTTCTGGGATTTGCAACCTGTGACTGCCCTCTGTGATAATGGTATCAATTTTCTCATGTCTTTCGTCTTACTATTCGTGCGTTTTACACTTGTGTTTATCCATGCTCCCTCTTGTCTTTTAGGCTCGTTCTGTTCTGTTTGCTCATTTGGAACACAGTCAAGAGGATGATTGGGAAAACATGAGCTCTGAAGCACTAGACCTGGAACTACAGCAGTTGACGAAGGATGTGACTCACAAGCATGGTGATTTGACCCTAATGTCTACTGTTCGTTGTGGCACCACTCCTGGCCGGACGGTACTTGTGGTCGATTCAGACGAGGAGGCTGGTTAATACCTACTCTTCTACCCGGGACGGTATTCTTTCCGACCATGGTTGACCAGTAGCAGATACTTTATTGGACGTCCGTTAGTTTCGCATACAATGTATCGATAACTTTCGATAATTGTAAATTTTTGATCTCAGGTTTCCCCCATCTATCTGTACATCGTTCGGACTGTATAAATCACGGTTTATTTTTTCTAAATAAATGATAGTTGGTGTTTTGAACCGCATCACATGTAATCAGTGTGGGGTTAGTGAGCCGTTTCAACCTTGTTCCTTTCTAACCGAACGTTGAGATTGTCGATGGTATGCGTCCATAGTTTGTATGTTTTCGATTGACAGTTTGTCCGATTCTGAGCAACTTTTTAGATGGATTTTGGTCAGATTTGTTTAGCTTCATTAATTTCAGGTTCGTAAATTCTGACTGTTCTGTTTCAAATTAACAAACGTTAGCTTCAACGTTTGACCTATTGTCTGTGTCAAAGGCCTCCGAGTTTACAATTTCTTTTCGGCTTTGGAATATGTCGTCATACACAGACGTTTGTTTACCTATCTAATCGAAACAGAACAGACGGATTTTTGAACGTATACTGATAGTAGGATATCTTTGTTAGTGACCTGGTTCTAAATAGACAAGTTACCCCTAGTACACAGGTTTGTGATGTGTGATATGGTGATCTTTGGAGACATGAAATAATTGATAAGGCTACAGAAATGGGCGACTTCATGACAAAGTAAACTGTTCGCTAACAAATGTATTGCAGTAATTGTGAACATAGTCCCCCGGAGATCGGTAAACGTAAATTTGGACACAACCATCGTATAATTCAGGACAACCAATTGGCTGCATGGATTCAAATGCCAGATAAGTGGCCATCATTGCTTAGATAGTGGTGTAGGTACTTCATATTAACGATATAACATGCAATCACTTGGATGTTTTGAAAAGAGCGGATATCTCTAGAATATTTCCTGTGTACAACTAGGGTCGATCGCGGTTATTAGGCCACGTGACAAGAACGAAAGACAGACGATGAACTCGTTCTCAGCCTCAGACAAAATGAGTGACCAGCCTTGAGTTACAAACTTGTTTGGAAGCGCTACATGAAACTTCTGATATCGATGTTACAGTTTGAGAGGTTGCGACAGTTGATTGTAGCTAATGAAAGTAAGTGACGAATCAGCACCGGAAGAACAATACAAAATTCAAACAACGTTAGCGATGTTAGGTCCATGAGAGTGGACTTCGACGTCGGTTGTTTCAGATTTCGAAGTCGTTTCGTTTTTATTTTTCAACATTCTATTCCACATTTCAGGTTAATCGGTGAGGTGACGTATAATAAACGTATCTAAATTAACGAACCCAGTGTTGGGCAGCTTGTGTACGTTGTTTGGTGGCTTTGCATGGGTGGTCGCCCATTCATGCATAACCACCATAAACCTGAGCGGACGGTACCATGACTCGACGGCGACTTGGAGTGTTCTGGGAGATATTTTATTGAAATAAAATAGAAAAACTGGGTGGAATAAAACTAAGCAAACGAACTTGGAATGTTGTCAGTGCGTGCGGCATAGTTCTGTGTCAGATAGCGTTTCCAGCCAGCATTATAAATGTTTACTGGATCCTACTCGGGCAAGCGGCACTCATTTTACTCAACAAATAGCAAGGATCTTCCCACTTCGTGAATACGTCGTTTCTTGGCTACTCTGCGGTTTTCCCAACTGTTGGTGGTCTCGGTAGATCAGTTTCAGTGTCATTTGACTTGTTGATCTGAAAGGGTTTGTGATATGATTGAGTTTTTTAGCTGCTGTACAACTGTGTCTAACCATTACTCTTCACAACTTCGACTGGTTTTGTTAAGCTTATTTTGCTTTCGGTCTGACATACTCGTTTGTGCGTGTACTTTTTTTTTGTCAAGTTAACACACTGTGCAGGGCAATACAGCGTAGTTCTATTTTTTGCTCCAGTCTGACTTTGGGGATGACCGTCCGAACATCTATGGTTATGACAGCGTGAAAATAACACTAGGCATGTGGCTTGTTTGTTTCTCATCACTGGGAGATCTTTACGTTGATTTATGGCGAAATACATTAGAGATCTGAGTGGAAAGATAAAAATTAGACGGAACGCCATCTGGGTGGGAGCACAATGTCATCCGTTTAAAATGAAGGAATTGTATGGATCAGTCACATTCTATAAGCGGACTTCATGTTATAAATCGTCCTTTAGAATGTTTTGGGGATGCCTAGTATGAGATCAGGTTAATTTTCCGCAGATGGAGGTTCTGGATTATTGGCGGCTGATATAGAATATTCCTTTCTGCTTGTTCTAGTGAAGACAACAGTGTTGTAACTGGACCTACGGTCTACGAGCGCCTAAACAGACAACAGAATAACGGTTAATGAAACGATAGATAACAGGACGACGGTCAACGGTAATGGACTACTGACTACAGAGTATGCATGACTAATTCGTATCTTCCCGGTCACCCCAACCACCCGAGGTTAACACATGAACACAAAGAAAAGACTGGCCTCCGGACAGAGCTCTTTTTATGTCACTCAATCAGAAAACAAAGTCAAGACTGGATCATATTTAAAGGGTTTGTGACCAGTCACGAAATATGGTCAGAAGGTGGACCAGACAAAGATTCACACAGTAGTGATGCCCCAATTGAAAGAAGAGCCTGTGGGCGGGGTGTCTAAAATTGACACAAAGGTTGAAAATGCTCGTGAAGGACGAAGTGGCACATGACCGTGCCGACCATGAAAGTCACTTCAAACAGAAGGGTTAGACTATTCCAAAGGCAATCAAAACGGTGTTCTTGGGGAATTCGATTTTTCCCTGACAAACAGTTTCCCTGAAACCATTAGATATGTTGCAGGGAGGCATTCAGAATACGATCCCCGAATGGGCACAAAATAACACATACAGATGTTTACCTATCACTGAGGCTTTTGGTTGAAAGAAATTAAGTCCTTTGTGCATATTGCTAGTCGTCCAGCTCTGCTAAACGGAACGGCACTCCCTCTTTAGATGCAAGGGAGGTTGGTCCCTGATGACAACTAGTTTTCCCAGAGGGGGACGATGTCAAACTTTGTTTCAGCCTTCAGCTCAACTTTCCCACCTCGGCGAAAATGTAGGGTACATTAGGGTGAATACTTTACCTTTTTTTTTCTAAATATTTCAGCAGCTTTTTTATCTATCCCCCTATTCACTGTAGAACGTATGAGGTCTATATTCTAAATCAACCCCCATGGGTGATCATCATCTTGTTCAATGTCAAGTGGATGTTCTCCACCGTGTAGTCCATATTTACAGCCAACGCTTCCATAATCTGCATAGAAAGATAAACCGAATGGTGAATGACGTACGGTCGATCGCTTTTGTTCCGTGGATCTCATTCATTTTCGCTTACGGCTGATTGCCTTATTTTTTGGTTTGTGGGTTTAGAGGCTTTAACGCTGTAGTCAATTACCGTCTTAACCATTTGAAACAAACCGGCACGTCGTCCTAATCTGGAACCAGCTTTCAGTTTTGGGCATCTGTTCAATGAGCTGATAGTTTGGTTCACTGGTCTGCAATAGCAAATGGACCAGACTTATTTGCCTAACTAGATCATCTCTCCTCACATGAAGCGCGCACCCAGTCGGTCCGTTCGATGTTGGGGAAGGCAATGGAGATTGATACACGTGGAATCGAACCTAACCAGTGAACAAATTGGTCGGTCAGCCCGCAGAATGTGACGTATACCTTACGGGAGAATGTGACCAGCCCGAATTCGATGCCTTCATTTTGTCTGGAGTCGTGCATTCCCATATGGTCTGAAAGTTGGTCATGCTGTTCCTGTTAAAACCATCTCCTCCCAGGTGATATACCGGAGGAGAGAAACTTGAATTAACATACACCTCATATTCCACACTAGAGAAGTATTCAAGTTGAACGGTCACGTGAGCAACGCGAGTAATCACCAGCACATTTTTCGGGGTGTTCTAATTACGTTGTCAACTGGTCAAATAATCAGGATGCACCGTATGTAATGGTCGAGTCACGTATTCTGAGCTGAAAGTTTTCTGCACAATGCGTTATCAATTGATATCACCAACAGTTGGGCGAAACGGTCGTTGGTCAGCTAACGATGTATTGTCGGAATGTGAATACCCTGGTCAACCTTTCGCTTCATAGGCTTGACTGATGCAAGAAGGAACACTGGATATACTGCTCTGTCAATGTAGCCGTTGGTATGCGAACGCAACGTCATTACGAACGGATGTGTATTCGTGGACCATAGTAATTGTCTGTGGGATTCGTAAAACGAAACGTTCTTAATGAATGGCTTCATGTGACACACCAGATCGCAGATGAGGGGTCGTTTAAATGTGCAAACGCTTGCATCCAATAAAACAGTTGCAGTAGGAAGTTAATGCAATTTACTCCACGAAACTTCAATTGGTTCACTTCTGACTATCACAAAGAGGTAGATTTAATTCATGTTCAAGCATACACAAATGCTCAGTTTGTCTTCTTCATGCGTTCAAACCGGAAAACTATTTTAATCATAGGCTCTCGGTTGTACTGTATCGTTTAGCGTTTATTGCGGTGAAAACTGCGCTCAGAAGGAAAGGACGCTTGTAACCTCGAACGGAATGTCCTGCAATCAATCTTAAATTTTTTATCAACCGAACTGGACGCATAGTTGCTCACTGTGGACTTTCTGTCTTTACTTGACAAATAATTCAGGTTACTGATGAGTAGTGGGGGATTTGGTTAATTTCAAGTTGAACCTCATCAACAATTGGTCGCAGCATTCCCATAGACTATCCAGTCGGCCCCATGTCGAAAAGATCACTAGACTCGAGTTTCGCTCTCATTAGAGCTCGTCAGTAGTGCATATCCATGTCACTACCGGGACTAGAATTCCGGCCACGTTGTTCATGAGGCAACCGTGTTTACCACTGCGTCATAGGGGAATGCGAAAGCTGCGATCAATTGTGGGTGAGGTTCAACTCGAAATTAACCAAATCCCCGACTACTCGTCAGTAATCTAAAATATCGCCTAGCAGGTTTAATGAGTTCAGAGATTTCGACCTGTCTAGGAAGTCCTAATCGCTGGGTTATCGATTGGAGTTAGCAGACATTTACTGTCTCCTATCGAGAGGATCGGACAACCTGATCATTACTCACAAGCGAAGGTGGTTGAGGGTTCACGTATGATAATTCGGTCGTGCCTAATGTGAGGTCAACGGCGCAGTGGTTAACACGGTTGCCTCATGAACAGTGTGTCCGTGGTTCAAGTCCTGGCAGTGGCGATGATATGCACTACTGACGAGCTTTAATGAGAATGAAACTGGAGTCTAGTGCTTCTTTTCGATAGGGGCCGACCGGATAGTCCGTGGGAATGCTGCGATCAGTTTTGGATGATGTTCACTTTGAAAATGACTCCGGTATTTGCATTCACGATTATAGTTCCTGAGGGAATTTTCACCCACGAATTTTCATTTTCGTTCTTGGTGAAACTTCGTTGAATGAAAGAACTTTCACTGAAACCAGATAACTATGGTTGAAACCGAAATTTCTCCTCTCACCAAACAAAACGAATTTTGGTGCTTTAGTTCTGTATGCCGAATCGGTGATGAATCTGGTGTGAACCTGCTGGATATAATGTGGTAACTGGTTATGGTGAACCATTTTTTGAGGAAATGTGCATTTCTGTGCTTAATAACCCTGTCTAAATTTAGGCGATGCAAGAACATACCCATCTCACTTGAATACTTTTTCTCTCCTCGGCCAACCATGTACTCTTTTTGAGCGTATCGTTGTACCTGAAGGAAAGATGCATCCGAAGTCTGGCAAAGCTAGTTAGACTGAATGGGTAGCCTTTGCTTAGTGTTAAAACTTTGTGCGTAACATTTGGCCAAGCCTCCCACTGATCCATTTACATGGTGGATCACAAGCGTTAAAACTGTTTCACAACCTTTAAAACGAGTGAATCGTGCTTTCAGCAGTTGAGCGCTTATATCCACGTCCTTGGGGCTACATTATTTTAACGTATAGTTTCTATCATGTTTCTGTTTACTGTTGCCGTCGACCGACTACAAGTGTAAGTCCATGTCTGTTTCTCGAAGGGCAACAATCTTTTATTTGCTTCAGCACGGAAAAACTGTTCCATTGTGCCTGGCATCCAATCATCCGTTCAAATCGCAAAGAATACTTACTTCTCCAATCGTTCCTGCCCGTCCGATTGGAGATTACCAAGAAAGATAAAATTAGATGAAAAACAAAAATAGTCAGAAGTACCGGAATGCATGTGGCACGTTATCACGTCTCATAGCTCCCCTAATCATCGATTCAAATTATCACGAGGTCCTCAACCAGGCCGTCAACACCAGTCCATTATACTAACCGTGACAGTTGAGTTCTCTGAATTTTTCGAACACCTTAACTGATTACCGAGCAG
This sequence comes from Paragonimus heterotremus, assembly GCA_013368495.1. Taxonomy (NCBI): domain Eukaryota; kingdom Metazoa; phylum Platyhelminthes; class Trematoda; order Plagiorchiida; family Troglotrematidae; genus Paragonimus; species Paragonimus heterotremus. The sequence continues at coordinate 21,642 of LUCH01001073.1, forward strand.
CTTCGCGCAACTGCAGGCGGATTACGTCATGCAACCATCACGTACTGCAACGGAGTCAAATGACCAACTGATAGTGTATCTCGAACATTCCGAAATATGCAATGGAGAATGGCCGCCTTACTCGAGCAATCACCCCATCTGATGTAGACTAATTAGCAGAGACAAAAGTAGTCACACACCAATACTTAATATTTTTGGCACGGAGTAGCCACGTTTCTCAACAATAAGACAAGTGATCTCCGAAGTAATGTGTCCCTGGTCTTTTTGCGACAGCTAGACGTCATTTCTACACGACAGAGGACGCAGGTTGACAGGAGCAACTCGTGCCCTTGCTATTCTCGTTGGTCATTTATCAGCTGGTGCGATAGGTCTACCAACGTACGTAAAATAATGATCCACAGTCCCAATCGGAATGCATGCATTAAAGATTATATAGGGTAGAATACCTTGTCATTTGTAGACATGAGACGCGTTCTATACAGATCAGTTAGGATACTAATCTCGTTTTACGACTTCGACAGTAGGTCTATATAATACATGATCACCCGCACACTATACCAGTCAACGTAGTACCTGAGGCAAACCTAGAATCAAGTTCATTGAATTCCTGGTACACGCCTACTGCAATATCGTCCATGTCGAAACTGAGTAGGGTGGAATAAATCATGGAGTAATTTGTGGTTAATACGCTGTCAGCTTAATCGGAATCCTGCTCGTCCTTTACGTATCTAACCACTTTGTCTGGTGAGCCGACTTAAAATAAGGTCAGTGAGCAACTTAAACACAACAGATTTTAGATTGGTGGCCTTGTAGTTTTCACGTGAAACTCAATTGTGAAAAATCAGAACTTCGGCTAGATTCGAACGGGCGACAGAGACAGCATGCCGAAACGCGGCAAGCGCTCTACTAGCTTGGCTTCGAAGCCACATCAGGAGCTCGAAATTTCACATCTGGACTCTGTCATCCACCCATTTCACTGTCTCATATGGAATCCGTCAAATGATCCAGGGGTTCGATTGCCCCGCCAGGATCTCTCGAATATTTCATGCTGGAATTTACCAAGCCACTGCTGGGCCTTTGTAGTTGTCACATATTTGGGAAGCATTTTTGGAAGTGGAATAACTGTTGATAAGCACCAATTACGAAGAACCTCTCGGCTGCCAAACCGTCTGAAGGAGTTTTATCAGTTCTGCCAGCAAAAACTATGTACCTCGTCGTCCCGTTCTGAGCCAGATGAAACCAGGCGACCCTTGTTCATGATTTATGTCGACGTCAGTCCAAATCTGTCACAACTTCGGGGCATACCACTTTATGGCAAGCCTTTCTGGCCGCTTTGATTCATTCCCAGCGTTTGTTAGGTTCTTTCAGTCGGCTCGACCTGGGTCATTTGATCTTCAACTGGTATGCGGAACAGGATGATCCTAGTCTAGTGTGATTGCTTCAGAATGCCCACTTATATTTGTCGTAGTGCAGTCGGCTGTAACTGACTTCTACATGAGTGAGATTCGCAGAGCGGTCTCCACGTGGCACAATGCTACTTTCTTTATTGAACTGCGGTACTCGTGGTATGGTTACAATATTCCTTCATAATTGTCGATGCGTTGTGTCCGGATACCAAGCATACATCCCGCCCGCCACTCCTCTAAACTGAACGCTGAAATCACTAGCTAACTTGACAATGTCAATGTGTTCGGCTGACCCCCAAAAGATCAGTTTGGGCATTTTAAAACAACTTTTGGTAGTAACTGCAACTTTCTGGCAAAGCGTACCCCAGTATAATAAAGAGGCAATGCTTTTGTAACTTACGTCGACAGGTTTTAACCGGTTTTCAGTTCGACAGCGCACAAGCACCTGTTCACAACGATTCAAACGAGCGAACATTTTTGTACTCCGAAATTAAGTGCTATTCTCACCCAAGTTTGGGTGAGCTTTCGCTTTACCAGGGACCGTGAAGTAGAAGCTCTTGATCGATAATTATCTAAAAGTTAACTGATGTGCACGCTGGTGCCAAAATCGTAGATTCACATCTTCGAGTCACAACAGAGATCAACCAGCCTTAAGACATTACACGTCTAAGCGGCTTGCTGACGAAGTTATCGGAGAGTACGAACACTGAAATCGCCGATGTGTTTAGTTGCCTAGAGTCTACAAAGCGAGGCGTTTTTACGCGGAAAAATTGGAGAAGAAAGTACATCGATAAAGTAATAATAGGTTAATAATATAATCGTTCGGGGAACGATAACTCCTAACATATTCGGTTGCTTTACGCCGCGCAAGATGTTTCACTTAATGGAGCTCATCCAGAGTCTTCGAATTAAAAGTATGAGATAGGTAAACATTGGTGCCTGATTCTAGTTACTGCTGCGCACGACAAATGTAGTTGAATCTAAATGACCGAACGGTATCGGAAATTTTTCGAACGCAGTAGGAAATGTGCAGATGTGTGAGGTCAGCCATTGGAGGATATGAGCTGTCTATTTTAGCGGGCACATTTTCTGACTAACTTTTCCCTTAATTGAAGGAAAGCAGCTCGGCTATCACAAAAACAATTCTTCTGCGTGTTCGTAGAATTATGGCTCACTACCCAACCTTACGAGCTTGACTGCTTTCCATCTGGCTGCTCCCCATTGATATATGACTTTACTTTGAAGGATCGAAGTCATATTCAGCATGACCCCGTGGATCAATGAAGTGTACAAGCCTGACTATCACCTTGGGTTAGCAGAACAGGGGAGCACAACAATTCCTTGCGGCAGTTCGGTGATGTCTAATCTGACGTCAGTGGCGTAGTGACCAAAATGGTGACTCTGTGAGCACGAAAACTCAAGTTCAAATCTCGACAGCAACAAGGTTATGAACTACAGGAAAGATTTACGAAACGACCAACTGTGAAAGAGTGCTCTTAAAATCATCTGCTTGAAGTGTGCATCTGAGTAAAAGATAGTGACCAACCATGAATGCCGCTTCCTTTATACAAGGGAAAGTCCCCGAATGCTTCTAAGTAAGGCTTACACTCTTGGAGTAGTGTTTTACACTACACTTTCAGAAGGTTCTAGAGAGGTGATACAGTCCAGCAATCTATGTATTTTACTCAGGTCATCAGACTAATAAACAATAATCAATATGTATCAGGACGTAACCTTCACATCTGGAGGAACGTCATTGTCTGGGTACTGTGCTTGCAATAATCAACTTTTCATAACGAAATCAGCCAAAATGGATATCCTTGACGGATCCAAACTCCGTATAGAATCTGTTTTGCAGCTTTCTCTACAACCGATGAAATGTCAGAATAACTACATATTTTTTCTACGTACAAATTCGTCCAAGCAAATTGAAAATCGTGGACTGTTCAACTAGCCTAAAATCGTCACTGCAATCGAGATATGCAACGACTATTTATACGTACGGTGCGATTCCGGAATTTGACGGGAGTAAAATGTTTTGTCTACGCATTGCAATCTATGACTACAATCCTGCCGATGTTCCATGATTTCGGTGAAATTCCCTAGGCATCCGCGTTTTCTGTCGTAACTATAGCAGCAACAAGAGATTCAGCCCACTTAGGGTTTACATTTGTCCACACTGGTTGGATCAAATATGATACCATGTCTGAACACCACCTTATTTGAGTGGGGTCATCGTAGCCAGCGGTCTTGACCTTTATGAGAACAAAGAATTGAATGACTGAAAATAACCTGTATTTGTCGACACAAAAAAAACTGTGCAACGTTGTATGTGTGTGTGTGTGTGCAGATATATCACATGATTGTTAATTTGTTATGCATTATATACAGCTCGGCTGCCACGTACTTCCTGACCCCTGGACACTTTTGCATTGTTTTAATTACCTGGTTATGTACACATGGAAACAAACGCGTTCGGTCATCACAGTCAAAATTTCTATTTACATCTGAACCGACAGTGTACAGCATACTTGCGTGTATGCCTTCTTCTGAGGAAGGAGGTGAGGAGCTGACAGTTTCATTTAGCAGTTCTCATCTCAGTGTTCTTTGTGAGTTTCTAAACGTCTGTATGAATAGCATCCGTGAGCTTTACTTTGACGTTTAACCACAGGAGAAAGGACAACAAGATTGTCAATAAACCCGGGGACCAGCGGATTTGACGAGCAGCTCCTGTAGAGGTTTGTATACCTGAAGATTGATAGGGTTGAAACAGAAGTGAGCAACCTAAGTTCATTGTTTACCGTTCAGAGTTTTTCAGCTAATGATCACTCACTGTGTACGTGAGTACCTTTAAAGTTGATTGAACGTTGACAATAACGTGTATATGGCTGGAATCAGAAATATTTCACACACGATCAGCATTTTAAATTGTAGTTACCATAAAAATCCAGATCATTAAACTCCTTGAATAAACTACCACAGAGATCTGTTTCAAGAACCACAATTTACAACACAGTAGGTAGGTGTGATGAACCGTTCTAATCGTGAAAATCGGCCTGGGCGAACATGAAGTGGTCGACAGAATTATCTATCGACATTTGCTTCCCACTTTCGTCGCATTTCTCTGTATGCAGTTGAGTTAAGCTTCCAGCGAGTCATTTTGATTGTTTCACTACTCGTCATTACTTCACCGTAAGTTCTACATACTGAACTGGTTCACGCCTCAGTACATCCTCGTATCGTCCAACCTCAAACGGTTAAACTATCTCTACCGAGCACGCGCGTCTAATGTGATGCGGTCACTAGTGGGAACCTGTGGTACCAAAGTGTTTTTATTCGTTAAGCAGACTACTATAGCTGCTATTACATTAAAGTGAAATTATCTCTTTTTCTATGCACACCCACATGAGTGGGTGTGATCCACATATCGATCACAGAATAGTAATAGCTGCCAGTTATCGTCAAGCACAGCAGCTTGGTTTGCTTGTCGATAATCCAGCGTACACTTGAACAAGTAGGGCTGAGAGCAGTACAGCTACACTGTCACACTCCGAGGTGTCCTCAGCCAGCGATTTAACAAACCTTATAGTCTTCTGTCCAAATGAACGAGGTCGACCGTATTGTATACATCAAGTGACTGTATCCTTCTGGAGATTTCTTCAACCCATTTTAGCTTTTTTGGACGAAACTCAGTGTGCAAACAGCTTGGACATAATGAAGAACGCATATCCTATCTGAAAGTGACTGTATCAATAAGGAACAACCCATGCTAGAGAACCTTTTTGCGTCGTTCGTATTCTATTTGATGCACATATTCTCCGGTCCACATGCAATTTGTAGACCAAAACTGACTGATCCAACTGCATCCATCCAGTACACATATTTTCAGCTTTAAACCACACACAGTTCATCAGTTTGCAGCCGTGTGAATGTTACAACCGACAGTGAGCTCGCGAAACAATGTGCGATGCACTGGGCACACTATCAACATACCGAATATATGACTCAGCCACAGCAGACCCTGAAATTGGTTCTTTAATGTGTAGGTAACTAAAGTGGTGATTGGTCAACTACGTAAGGACGGATTACTTCAGCCAATCGACTCGAGACGGCGGTGATCGAATACCGAGAGCTTAAAGTCAGAAGTCTGTAGTGAAAAACTCAGCGTGTACATGCTCTATAAGTCTCTCCGACAGTCAATTTTGTCACGAATGATCGTCAACCCATGTGCTGTAGATAAACACAAAACAGGACTTTCCTGTTATAAACAGATTCTTTGGATCGGCCGAATATTTACCTCATACAGGCTACATATAAATCCGACATTGTTTGTCCGTTAGAAAAGAAAACAACTGAAGTTTCCCCACTCTCCCTCGTCTTTTGGACTGTGTACAATCTTGCTGGCTCCAGTTTTTCTCACCGGATTTGAGGTGACGAAAGAAAGCTTGACCAGAAAGTGACCGGTGCTTGTATACTGCTTGTGAAAGATGTCACCCACCGTCGGAACATGGTGGCAGCTAGTAATGACACAGCCAACCATTTTTCCTACACACCCTCATTCCGACCAAAATGTTTTATTCACAAAGACTAATTTATACCTTGACGTCGAATAGTGTCATTTTGAGCTCCACCATGAAAACTTGGTTCATAGTTGCATGAGTTGTGATATATTACATACTTTACGGTCAACCATATGCAGTTAGTGATACAAACTAGTCGACTGAGTTGTTGTTTCAGTGGTCTGCTAATGGTCCGTATTAAGCTGAGTAGAAAACTGCAATTATCCATAGATCTTAATAGGGGACGTTCATGGGGGTCTTAAAAATGTCATGATTCACATTGTACTAATAGTAATAATAACAATAGTAGTTTCCTACTTAATGTGCTGTCCATTAAAAGCATTTTGCAGTTCGACGTCAGCAACTGCTGCAGACACTGTTGACCGTTTACAATGGTATTAAAACTCAGTATGATATACATCGCCTTACTTTGATTTTGACGTCCACTGTCTCAATTTGTCCGGAGCAACACTACTGATGGCTTGCTGTTTCAACTTGGCGTGATTTGTGCATACATCAGATTACTAAAACGTTGACTCAATCGATCTCTGGCATATCACCTAGTATGTGTCACCTGTGATGCCAAGGTGCACTGAACTTTCGAGTTAAAAACACATGAGGCTTGATCCACCAGTGAAAAACGTATAGCCCTGCAAATAGGAATTTTTTGAATGGAATATCTGCATGTGCACAATTGCTGTTTGTGGTATTCTCATGCTAATGACATTATGGTAATGTTAAGGTGGTAATAATAGACTTAACTGCCTGGCCTTTTATAGCAGTCACGCAAACCTTAGTTAGGAAAAGTTTCTCCAAGGTCAAGGCACTACCTGCTAATCCAATAGTTTCTATCAAAATTTCATTTTGTCAAACGTCAGGATTACGTGCGTGGAGATGGGGCTGGTTATAACAGGTTAACACCGTTTTATGTGTGTGAGACTATCTTTCTACCTGTAGTCTATAGATTGCTTCAGCATGTTGCTACTGTACTGTAAAGTACATATACGAACGTCGAACAACAGTCAGCTACAAGGAAATTAACAGGATAGGACTGTTTGAGGAAAAAATAGGGTGAGAATTAAAATACACTGAATACATCGAAATTTTGTTTACCTGGAATGGAGAAAAATATGGTGGACAATGGACCATCCATTCGTTCACCGATCTGCTGGACTTGCACAATATAGAGCGTATCGGGTTGTAGACCCCGTAACAGAAAATTCGAGAGGCGCTGTTAACGAATGAACAAGCAAGATAGTTGTGAAGCGAAAGATGTAAAAACCTTTAAGTTTTGAGTCACACTATTTCTAGTTTTGAACGAGCTTACGACAGTTAACTTGCAAAATCTTTGTCAGATCTCTTCCAAATGTCTAATCGGTAAGTACAGTGTTACGGTTGTTCTCTAAGTGATGGGGGTACGCTGACAGCTATTGTGACCTTCGTACCTCCCTCACATAGTCTTCCCATGCACTGCGTTGAGTTTGATGGTTACGTTCACTAAACCCTCAATCCTTCGAGAGACCCTCCTAGGAAACAGCAAACTGGTAATCAGTAAAGTTTTGAAGTTGCTTGTTACTCTGTCGAATGCACGGGATGATTGCGATATTGGAACACCGTCATATGATTTTGCAGCAGTTATCTTGATGGCTAGATTACAGCAGTCTTCCGGACAGGGAAGAAATGGTCTGTAAACATTATCTTCCAACAAGAAAACCAACTCAATCATTTGGCAGCTAATCATAACTGCCGCCACATTTGCTTTCGTACTAGAAGATCACGGCGTTCCTTAGAATGGTGATGTTGATTTGTGTATATGTGTGGCGCGCAGTGTTAATTGAAGTCAAATATCACTGTCTTATTCTCTGTGTATCCGAGCTAGTTAGATCGGTTGTTGCCTACTAAACCGGACCCTTAGGTTCTGAGTTAGGTCGGCTATGTCAGCCTACTTTGGTGATACACTTGGATACACTTAGGTTAGGATGACATTCGTTCATCACGAACCAATTTTACATTTTCAATCCTCCTTGTGCGTTCCGGCGATTTCAGGTCCATGTGTTGGTTTCCAAAGCTAAAACGACTGGTATATGCTGGACCCTTCATAAAACAGATCGATGCGTGAGTACTCCGGGATTTGTAACTTCAGAACAACATTTGGGACGTTAGCATTGTTAATTACCTATTCAAAGTGCAAATCTCTACGTCTCTGTTCAGTCATCTTCGTGAGTTAGTCTATAAAACGAACGAGACGGCTGCTCGTGTAATCGTTGCATCCGTTGAGCCGTTGTCATAAGAATTATAAGTTCATATCTAAGTTTCTCACGAAAACCGGTGTGATTAGTTCAAAGCGGAAATGTTTTAGCAATGTCTGGTTTGTAACTAATACTTTGTTCTCCAATAAGTGGCAGTAAGTTTGATCGATGCGAACTGTTCGTCATTTGCCATAGACTATGGCCTCTGCACTCACAGGCTTTTTAATCAATCCATTCCGAAAAGAAGCACTATGCTTGAATTTCGGTCTTGTTAGAACTCGTCAATAGTGCACATCCTAGCCACGACTAGAGTCTAGGCTCCTGATTACGATTTGATGAGGGGACCACTGACCTCACATTGAGCATGACTGCATCATCCTGTGCAACTATAGTCACAAGCGCCTCTGAGTAACGCTCATATTGCCTGATTGGCTCAACGGGTGACGCAGTGGCTGGCCGGATTTTAGTGTATGCTCTAAGAAAATGAAAAGTGAGTTTACTGCTCCTTTTTGAATGGAATTGCATGAAAGGACTATGGGGTTTAGAAAGCTGGTGTCAGGTGTCAATACTGTCCAGTTTGTAATATTTTGTCTGTTTTTAAAGAGTTGGAATGAAGCAAGACGGACCGCCTGCTCAATAAATGGTTCATTCTTAGACTTACCGGGTCCAAAACTTTTGACTGCGTGCGCTCAGGGTCCATCAGCGGCCTCATACCATTATGATATGATTCAAATCTGACAGGTTCATACAACCGTGGACCCCAGGTGACACGAACGCCTCGAATATCAATCAATGAGTTCGAAAGCTGTTGTCCTGAAGGAAGTAGTGCTCGAAAAGTACGTCGTGTTTCGGATCCGGTATACGGTGGACGGTCCAATACAGAATACCACTTGACCAGTGCGCTGAATGTATTGGCTGTTTTTGAGTTCGAAACTCCCGAAATTTTGGTGTGTGGTTCTTCGGATGACGTATAGCCTGTCGCTGTTGAATCGATCGACTTTGTGGGGGAATCACCGTGTGCGGGAGATGCCTCGGGAAACACCTGGTAGGTTATCGTCATCGGTTTCAATTTGCCAAATACAGCTTCAAATGGGAGAACAAAATCATTGTTTAAGATTTCGTTGAAATGGGTATCGGTAATCATTCTTTACAACTTATGCTGGGCTAGTGAAACTTGTCATCACGATTTCTCAAGCAATTGAAACTTTACAGAGACAAACGTGTGCTGCATAAATAGTTAATACCCAGGTTCGTTGTGACCCAGCATCACAGATCATTAAACAAGATTCAGTTCTACGAACTAAGAATGGAGTGAAATCTGATTATCACAATCATTAAAATTACGCCGTACTATGAGCAATTCGTCCAACAGTGTATGAAACGAAGAGAAGAGATCAAACTATGAACGTACCATTCACTCATATAATTCTATGGCAAGAAAAATAGTTGTACATACACATATTTTCAGCAGTTTGCATAAGGTCATCGATAGTTTCAGTCTAATACCCCATGATCTGAAAGGTACACACTCAACGACAGGCTTACCACTCGTTCATTATTTCCTATGTGCGTACACTTACTGGATGACGAGCATCGATACTCACACTGATCATATGTAGATTATTCATTGCAGTCGGCATAAATGTATGTACACTTCACTTCGAAATGGACCAGCTGAAATTTCGTCGGAATGCGAAAGCTAAAGTCATGGATAAATGACGTTCAGTTTAACACTCAAGTCCCCTGCAGCTTAATAGCAAATGCACAGAAGTTTGGAAGAGCGAAGTCAGATTTTAGAGAACAGTTAATCAGTATAATCCAACCGACTTAGACTAGAGATATGTGTAATGTCAATGCTTTAACCATGGCACATCTTGTCACGGGTTGCAAATCTGTGTGTACAAGGGAGTACCAATTGGTCATATCAGTGTGGAATTCGTTCTGACAATAGTGATTCATTGTGACACATTAAAAAGCCTTGATTTAAAAGTCTAGAGAGCAACCGAAGTATCAGCTGATTAGTAAGATCTTGAAGTATGTAGTTCCTTCCGAAAGTTGTGTTTGCACATTCTAAAGGTTGATTGCAATACATGAAATTAGCTATACCCATAAATACAAACAGACTTTGAAAATACAAACGGAGCAGAAATTCAGAAGGTACCTTGAAAGATACGTTCGGTTTGATGAAGAACAGACGGTGTACTATCGAGAACGGACAGTAATTGCCTGTTTGATTATCGATGTTGTCCCCGATAAGCTTTAGTCCAGCTGTCGTCTGACCGAGGACGGCGCACCAGAGTTCGTGTCATGAAAATGCGCTCAGGGAACTGGTCATTCTCAGCAGATTAACAAAGTCTCATTGGTTGCCAGTAGGTTTGGGGTACGACTAAGTAACAGTGTGCTGAAAGGGCTGGCCGGATCAGCTAAATGACCAGCTACCTGGCTGGAGTTGACGATGGACGAACTCACAGTCTTTCCGACTGATCCTCGCATCAGTTCGGTTTTTTATCCATTAATTGTTACTCGCCTGTGCATATGCCCATCTACATCTTGGTATATCTAGTCCACCTATGCAAACTTTAAGTCTATGTGCCATTCATATCAAGTCGTTCAGTTTCCCAGCGGTAACTGATGGGGTTAAATCAAACTGTTAATACGTAGAAACCTGTCTTCTGTTTTGGCGATAAATTAACATTGTTAAAGCTAAGAGGGACGCCTTAGTTTGGAATGTTGTTAGCAACGTTGGGATAAAAACAGTTACTAACACCTCTGCATCGTTTGTCAAACGAAGAGGAACTAAAATGAACAAAGAAAGCCAGTGTGTCCAAGGTATGCTGACTTGTTTGACAAGCAATCTCCTTCCTATCCTTGGTTAAGATGTGTTATATACGCATATCAGACAGAACTGAGTTTTCACAAACTTTCCGAATGGTCGACTAGCAGACAATAGGACGAAACTACAATATTTCTTTCTGAGACCGGTGTAGTTTGTGCACTTCACTAACTGCCTACTCCTCCTCCTCTGTGTATGTAAACAAAGAGTTTTGTAATCGATGGCAAAGCCAACGGTGACGCGCATTCTCCGTGGATGATTACAGAAATCTACCAGTTGCAAAGCGTTATGGATTTTTTGGCTGTATAGGTTGTCATATATACTTGACCTGTAACAACACTCCGTCCGAGTCAGCACTGACGGGTTGTATCATAAGCATACGTACAATCTGTGTAGAAGTTCCTAAGTAGTTAGTGAGCATTGTCACTGTTGCCTGGCTGTTGATGAGCTAATTCTCAAACAGCCTTTGTGTGAGTCGCTAGTGCTTAGAAGCATACGAGTACACAACACAACTTCTCATTTCTTCAAAGTACCAGTCTAAGATTCAGCTAACAGAAAGCTGTAACTGTAGCATAATAGTAACCTAAAAACAAATTTACTTATTTCACATGTGCCTCATCGCTGTTCACTCTGGTTGTCGTAACTTTTATACGAGATTACAAGTGATGTTGCACCAGCTAATCTCTTAGTTGCCACGTTTTATTTTACCAGGGCAAGTGAAACGTACTTACCGGGATTTGAGCAGTTGAATGGACGCTGGCCCGAGTGAACTGTGACTGTGTGACAGGATGGGGTGCAAAAACAGGTCAACCAGTTTCTTCGGGGTGTGATTTCTATAGCAGACGACGACTGTTTATCGTTTGGTGTGTTGCCGACCGGATGTTCCCTAATTATCACCTTGTAATGACATTTGAAGCGTAGATTTCCCAGCTCAAAATGGAGTAGTTCGTGGCCCTGTTGAAAAAAGTTGAAATTTGAGGTGCACGCATTCAGCCCAGTAATTGATCTACTGTTAAACTGAGAAGTGGTTGTACACTCAGAACACATGTTGTAGATGACAAACGGTGACTAAATCATGCATTTATCACTGTAAACCGCTCCCGTTCTATGTCAGGTTGTCATTTGGCTGAAACAATAAAAAAAATGACATTTTCCTGAAACGACTTCTAATAAAGCATACAATAAATGAGTTTGGCTTGGCAAATTTCAAGTGCGTAATACGAAGCAAGAGACTTTAACATTGGGGAGAAAATGGTCACAGGTGAAGCGGAACATAGAAAGGAGGCACACAGCTGTATTAAGCTAATTAGGGAACCTCCCCGTATGCATATGAGGGACACCAACGGCTCAGGGTAGCTGCCTCAGAACACCACACGAACCGGGACTTATCGATTGCGTGAGCAGGTGATAATGCTTATGCTAGATCTACTGAGTAACTGCCCTCTAGGAGATGATGAGTGAAAGCTGATGCCAGTGATCTATGTGGTGGTTGGTGTATTCACACATGCATGTCGGCTTGTGACGTGCCTCTTCACTCATGCTGGGATGTGTTCCACATCCAAAACTACGGCTGCCTTATCCTCATTCCAATGCGGTCGACCTGGTAACTACACGAAAGTCAACAAATAATGTGCGGTCTGGTGAACGAAGGCAACTGAGGCTTCAGAAAAGGAATTGATTAATGAATGGCACAACCGTGTCTCTCGTGTATATTCCGTTTCATGCTCGATCACTGTTTTCCTATGTATAATCTATTGCTCCGTAGTACGCAGTTGCTAATATACGGATAACTATTCCAAGAAAAAGATCGTGTGAATTAACGTTTTTGATCGCTTTATTAAAATTCGTTTCGGGAAAATCCTGCTTTGAATTTCTCAAACGACGCCTTCAAAGTGGATTTGTTGGATCAAACTGAAGTGTACGATTACCAGGTAACCTTGTTAGGAGACGATTTCATCAAAACAACCTAATCAGGTTATCGGTGACCAGGGAAGAAATAGTTCATCAACAAAACCAACCAGAAGGAGAGGTTAAGGTGCACGTGGGTGTTGTGTTTGCTCGATTAATCAATCTGAGTGCAACGGTCATGCAATTGGCCCTACTTGCCCACTTAATCGCCAAGTGGCCCAAACAAGCGGACAGTGGTTCAACACGCAAATGGCTATGTTTGGAATATATTTCATGGTATATATTTACATGCATTTCATTCATTTGTCGAACTGGAACTAAACATTACAGCGTGTTTCTCCGCAGTAGTGTTCTTCCTGACTCCGCGCTAGTAGACTGGGTGAAGCCGGACAGCAGGGATCCGGGTATAACATTCAAGTCGGAATAGAACATTTGACACAGCAAAAACGTGTTACAATCAAACCTACACGTGCGGAATTCTTCTATAATGGCTTAACATCAAATCGTAACTCTGCGGAACATTACAAACGACTGTGCGTTCAGAACTGGTTACTGTTAGGAGGCGCATCTCCTAACGAGACAGCCAGGACGCTTCACGCCACATCGATTGACCGGCCCAG
>LUCH01001073.1:37543-55027 GCA_013368495.1 Paragonimus heterotremus
TCGATCGGCGCAGCTCGGACGGTATGGTCTTAGATGGTGGTATTGTCCCATTCAGCCAATCAGATTGCAGGTGTGCGGTCGAACGCCTGCGCACTATCTGAACACTGTTTTTCTCGCGTCGCCTTCTGACGACGCCCCCTCTAACGTGATTTGTTCTGACTCCCTGACTGCCATTTATGACTGTCTTATTTGATTCGCTTTGTGTCTGTCGCCCATCTATGGCAATCGTTTTGTCCTATAAATCTAGAGCTTCTGTGGCCTTAGTTTGTCTCGTCTCGTCTCGCCTCGCCTCGTTCGTCCAATAAACGGTGAGGCCGTATCTCTTCTAATTTCTCGGTTTTGGGCCAACTGACTGAACGCGTAACGAAAGTGACGATCTAACAGTTACCAACTACTCGAAAACACTAGATGTTTAGCAAAATATCACCCTGAAAATTGCATCGAAAACCTCGAGCAACACCCTCGAGCTTACATGAATAAACCGCCTCTTATGGTTTAACTCACTTTCGTATGTCATGTTAAGATCGGGGACTTTTGTCGTAGAACAATCGAAGAAGTTAATGATGGCTTCATTGGAAAGGCCAGCTGTACTATGCATGTGTAGACTACTGTGCATGAGGATCTCAGTAATTGTATAACCGAATTGTCTTCATTGCGTGTAGCACTGCGTAGCAGCATTGAAATAGAGGCTCACTTTGAACTACTTTTGCGCCAACTCTCATAACTTCGAATGATAATCCTCAGTGGTCTTTGGAAAAATTGGTCGATCTTGAATATAAATGTCGAACAACTAGCTTCAGACATTAATATGGCTCCAGACCAGAACACATAAGTGCTTTGGAACAGTCCAAGAAGAAAGACATCAGTGATTTTGCATCCAGACAACGGGTCAGAGCAGAGTGACTTGACAAGTCGAGTTGTTTAGTTTGACAAATGTCACCCAGCTTGAATGACTGAATTTAAACTGTTTTAACTTCTCATTCGCCAGAGGACTAACTAATATCAAGTGGAAGTACATGATATACTGCGTTAAAATTTTCGTTCGCAGTGATTAAGCCTCGCAGGTCAAACGCAGCCGACTGGGACAAGTTCGATTTGCTGTTCATTCTAAGGTTGCATTGAGTTGGTGAGGATGCTTTATAGATTTATGCGATTGACACTTCAGATAAGATAATTAGGCAATGTTTAGAGTGAAGATAGTAACGCGACAATCAAAATGGTGATCTCACCAGAACATGGGCAGAGGTTGAAAGCCCGACATACGTTAACTACCGACGAGCTATTGCAACAACGATACAGGGGTCCGGTGTTTGTTTGAGTAAGGTGCTGTCTGAAAAGTCGATGTGAACGCGAAATGTGCAGTAAGCTGTGAGTGATGTTCAGGCCTAACTGAACAAGCCGTGGCTAATAATTAGAAATCAGTAGCTTCTAATACTTTCGGCTATAACAAGTTCTCTATTTCTAAAAATTGATTCTTGCACCCCGAGTGGTTGTGTGCGTCGTTTAACTCTGTCATTGATAAAGGATCAAACGTGTATGAGTATAAAAACATCTTTCTGAATAAATCGCAATAGAGTTGGGCAAAAGTGTTGGTGTAGTGCTCAGTTTAGATGCATTTATTTGGAATAACATTGGACAGTTGTCATATTATATGATTCTATATCCACTGAAAAGGTTAACTACGGATTAAGAACACACCTTCTACCCTTTGTTGATTACACACCTTCAGAGATTTTTGTGAGCCGGAGTTCCTCCGCAAACAGTGTTACCGGTTTATTCAAAGTGTCTATAATATTTTTCTGCAACAAGTATTCAGCATAAAGTTTTGCTTCGCCCAAAGTGGGTTCAGTTACCTTTACATATAATTTGCATAAATAACTACTGGAAGCCGGTTGAGGAGTTTGGCTGGTTTTCTGGAACTCTAAGCAAATAAACATTGTGCTAACCAAGGCAACGATAAAATGGCTAATGGGTATATGCTGTTTTGAAACGGGTATTAGTAAATCTTGTGTGCTGAACCTACCGGAACGGTATGCGTCTGTGTCCAGTAGCTTGCTTCTTTGGCTGGAGCACGAGTCTCGATGCATACCCTGGGAGTCCATTCAACTGTGTATTTTCGGTTCCTGTCAAATTGTACTGAAAACAGACCAAGGGGTGCCGTTATTTTTCAATTAAAAAACAGCGAAATCTGAATTTTGGTCACTCATCAACAAAACACATAAATGTTTTGTTAACTGAATTGCCCAGACTCACACCAGAAGTCGCGATGTGGTGTTAGTGCATTTAGACATATGTTCACATTTTTGTGTGGTTGGTTTGTAACTCCATGGAATGTGGCTTTTTTGAGCAGCCCATATCTTCATTGATAATTGATAGGGATATACACTACTGACAAACGAAAACAGCTGAATGAAAGGTCCACAGGTATACGGAAATTGTGAGTCGTACTTAAATCGAACTATCTAGTTATGTTAAACAGGTTGGCATTGCTCCCTTTGTTAGCTACCGCTATGAGTTTGAAAATGGGGAAAATTTCTACAAATTGTCTGACTTGTTTGAAAGCCAGCATTCTGTGAGCAGTTTGTTCAAGTTATAGTTAGGAGGCGCCCAATTTCTTGTTCTTCATAATGACGGACTCAACGCGAGTAGCTTTGAATTGCCGGTCTAGGTTAGTCCGTCGAGCAGGGGACTGTATTCTTCTTGATGAATAACTGGTTAATGGGAGGACTAAAAACAGGCTGACGAAGTCGAAGTGAGAACTTCTTCTGGCTCATCATTACTGGTAATTATAAAGATAACTCTGATATAGGAAGTATAAAATACAAACAGCCAGCTCCATCTCTAAAAGTCATACCTATACGGCATAGTGACAGTCATAGGGACCAACTTTAAAATCCTTCGACACTGCTTAAATTAATCTATTTCAGTAGCTGTTTTGCATATAAACGTGATGTAGATCGTTTAGTGATTTCTTTTAATGCAATAACGATGAGGAAATCAGGTAGAATGGTGTAACGTGTGACAGGTCATATTGTTTCTCAAGTTCCTCACTTGGTGTCTCAACAAAAGGAGCTATTTCTCAATAGGTTTAACGCACTTATTGATAGTAGAATTATATATGCATATATACGCACTCGCTTAATGATCTGATCGTGCTAAACCTGTGTGTTTCTAAACCAACAGGTGCACTCAAATGCAACGACAGTCAAAACAAACTCGAAGAGTTTGCTGGTACTCAGGTAAAAGAGGATTGAAAACGGTCCATATGCTCACTTTGTCTCGGAGGGTGCAAAACCAAGGGTGCCTTGAGCTCTTGGTTGACCAGGAATGTACTCCCGACTTGAACTACGGGTTGAGAAGAGTCCTCACATTTGCACGTCTCATTCGTGGTAAGCGGATGAACCGAATCTGCTCCTACATCCCGCAAAGTACCAAGAAATGAAGCAATAAGCATTCAGCTCAATAGGGATAGACCAGATCAAAACCAATAAGTTCAATCGACAAGGAATAAAAGATACAGAAAGCCGTCAAAATGTCAAAATGTTTTGACCTGACGAAGACCCATCATTGTAACATTTACGAAGAGCAGGCGTTGTCCAGTTGTGTCGTCCTAAATACTGTGCCAGAACATCAGCTTATGCTGTTGTCTGTCGGTTTCTCCAAGCAGTATGTAAGTCATATAGAATACAAATTATCTGGCTGTTTTATGGCATCGCGGTATATTAGGTAGGATACATTTATCAAATTGCTAATTGCTTAATGGTACTAGAGCACTAGATGGATTGCACCTAAACTTCAACGGTTGATCTGTTGCCAGAAACAAAGCGTGCAACAGAACACACGGTCGTTGACGAGTGAGCACAGCTAAATTCATCACACCACCATTACTGGCCTCGAACACCAGATCCTCTCATTCTAAACTGATTTTTTTAAGAATATAACTAACCTTCGTAAGGACGAATTGCCTTTTATGGTAGAAAGTCTCAACTATCATGTACCATTGTACTATCCGTGGCAGTAGTGGTGCAATCAACTAATGAGCTATTTGGCGTTTTCATTGAAAACCATAAAACTGGTTTGCAAATCGTAATCGACTTACCGAACAAAATTCTGAATGGGTGCAGTATAGTTCTGTTGGATTTTTATTCAACCGTCAAACGTCGGTCAGTACTAGTTAAGCATTAACGAGTGTGGTCTGGAGTTGTCGGTGTAGAAAATAACAGTCAACGGTACTGGGTGTATCATTTAGATGCGTACCGCAAAGCTGTTTCAGACGGAAATCAGTTAAAAATGAGAGATCACGGACCACAAGAACGCAGTAGAAGCAGGGCTAACGGGTGAGCTGTTATTCATATTTTAGTGAGGGTGATACAATGCAATGTACACCGTTCCATCAGAACACGTTTCATCACCTAGAAGGTAGCACACGAGTATTAGGACAACTTGCTCAGCTGATCACATACGGAACCTCGTCGGCCACTATGGTCTTCTCTGCTAGCAAAGGCATCTGTTAGAACAGAAAAATCATTTCCTAGTTTCGAACGAACGCAGCCTCACGCGATATGCGAATACACCACAGTTCTGTGTTGAGGTATTTTGAATATATATCAGTAGGAAGCGGCATTAACTATGTATATAAACACCTTACATATATGAGGGATATTTTGCAACTTAATTTCATGTTTTATGATGTTTACTAAACTCACCTCTACCTTGTTGACGCGAGGGAATTGGGATTGTATTGATGTACACACTCACAGGGTGACTGATCAATTCTTTACCCTCAAATATGGACACCGCTTTGACCTGTTAAAATGGCAGAAATATTCGGACAAAAATCAATGATTTCAGCCGAATATGCTACTGAAATGGATTATCACAATGGTGGACGATAGAGTCTTTAGATCTCATATGAGTAACAAATGCACTAAACTTTTGCAGTGAACATGACCCTAATCCGGATAAGTGGATGAAGGCTTGGATTCCATTAGAAGTCACCATAAACACAAGTTAATGACTGGAAACACAGGTTAATCACTGTAATTAACTGCATGTTTCAAAAATCAAATACACACAGCTACATCAAACTTACCTATTTTCCATGCAAATTAGCAGGCTATTCGTGAGTAGTCTGTGGGAGAACCGCGGTCGATGCATTCCTCACATACAGTTAAGTAACGTATTCAATACAGACAGTTCTGCTACAAACAACTGCTTACCCGTACGCTGTTATATTATCTGATTACGAAAAGTGCTGGTGGTAGGATGTATGGGAATGTGAAAAATGTTAATGTTACTTAAGCTGTATAATACAGTTATGTTGGCCAGCTTGGCACCGTTCGCCTTAGTGCTTACGACGATCCCTGTTAGAAATGGGCACAAATATTTGGTCTGAATTTTGAAAGATCTTATTTCAAAATGGTTTACGACAAAAGATCAGTGTTGAAGGCTGAAAATCGTACTCTATGGGTTCATTGATTGTAATCTAAAACGACCTGTTGATTGTACTCTGAAAATCACCCACATTTTGGTAGAAACTTACGCATTCAGATAGACTTTTCAGCCAGCCTGTCTCAAAAAGCGGGTTTAATCTCGAGTTCGGCTCTCATTAGAACTCGTCAGTAGTGCATATCCCTGCCAAGACAGAGACTATAACTCCGGCCACGCTTTTACGAGTCGGTCGTGTTGGCCGCTACGCCGGTGACCTCAAATTAGGCAGGATCGAATTATCATATCTAAACGCTGGACCATTTTCTCCTAGCAAGGTTGATAAGATAGAAGATTTCGACCTTTCTAGAAAGCCGTAATCTCTGAGATATCGACTGAAGTTAATCGACAGTAATTGCGTTTTCTCTCGAGACAATCCGGCAAACTGATCATTACTCACAGGCGAAAGTGGTTGGGTGTTGACATATGATAATTCGATCGTGCCTAATATGAGATCAACGGCACATTGGTAAACACGGCTACCTGATGAAAGCGTAGCCGGAGTTCTAGTCCCGGCCGTGGCATGGATATGCACTACTGACCAGCTCTAATGAGAGTGAAACTAGAGTCTAGTGCTTGTTTTTGAAAGGGGCTTGCTGAAAAATCTATCTGAATGCGATAGCTGCGATCAAGTGTTAGTGATATTCAACTTAAAATCAACCAAATCGCCGAATACTCACCATACAACCTATTAATTTTGTCAACATAAATTTGTCAGCAGCAGCAAGCAAACCGTTAATTCATGTCAGCAGTATTACTGTGTGATCAACGCTGATTCTTAAACCGGAGACTTGATGTTGAGTGCAATTTGGATAAAATGCTCATCATGACTATAGCTCGAAACAGACTTACCTCGATTTTATATGCAGTGGCTGGTCGTAGGTTTTGAATTGTGTAGATGGTTATATCCTGCAATAGAAAAAATGAAAATAGAGTCAATTGTATATCGCCTCGAACGAAGCAATACCCTGAAAAGCAATTCTTTTTCGGCTAAATTTTGATTTGTCACAGATAAAAACGAATCTTAGGTCGCTTGTCACACTTCTAACATTACAGAAGGTTTTTACATTGTATAGTCCATCAGGATATTTCGGAAAAGAGTTTCCAACAAATGCAGACATTCATCCATTCAGCATTCTGTTCTTCACAAGGCAATATGGAATGAGCAGTACACATACTTAAATAACTTTGTGCAGCTCAAACAGAAGCTCAGCCTTGTTTGTTATCTCACCAACACAGCAGTGAAAATCTGTTCTGCAAGGACATTAGAATAAGAATTGAAAACAATCGATAGTGTGTTGAGGAAAAATGGCTATCCTGATGGCTCTAAAGCCCGGGACATGGTCGCTGTTAAATCAGGTGATCCAATTATCACATTTGAGAAGAAAGCCATCTTCATCCTTCTACCGCTCAAGAATGACATCTTAATAGAAATATTCATCCGTCGACTGTAGCAGACTCTTGGACACACTCTCCCGATGGCAAAAATAGGGGGTTGGTTCTTCATCTCTCCTCTGGCTACGTTGTTGCTGAAGGACAATTTGTCTATCCTCGACCATCTTATGCATGTGTATTCTTTCTCTGGCTGTTTTAAAGAGGAATATATAGATCAGACGTTTCTCCACACAGATCAAAGAACACTATTCCGCCTGGCACTGAGCCGGTTTGACTAGAACCATTAACAGTGCGATAGTTGTATCTCGTATCGGTAAGGAACATCCCATCGACCCATAGTAGACCTTTCGGTTAGTTTACAGAATTCACGCAAACCACCCCAAGGTGATCAGGCAACGAATACTAGCCACCGCAGAAGCGATCACTATTTGAGTTCGCGGTCAGGTTCTTTATTCTCAAACGAAGTTCGTACAAACCTGTAGTTGCCGTGGCTAAAGGTCACACCACTAACTTCAGCCTGGAATTCTGTGACCAAACTGTGCACGAATCTCTAAACCATTCATCACAATCACCAGTGAGTGGTTTAATCAATTTGTATGGAATTTTGTACCCAGTTTTACGGAACATTAGTGATTTTCTTTATAATGAGTTAATTTTGTTGAAGATGTATAACTGCACCGATCTGAGGGATAACAGCGGAAAATAATTCTTAGCCACAATCTCTGTCTCTAAGTTTGTCGTCGGTTGAGTGAGAATATTTTTACGCATTTTTACAGTTTGTCGTAATCTCTTACTAAGATGCAACAAAGTCCATCAAAGTCTAAATTTTGCTACATTCCATCAGTCATTATGTTGGTTCACGCGGTGGTAGGAAGCATTACTATGCGTCACAATAGGAAGTGATTCGGAAATCATATGTGATTTATGCCAAATAGTTCGACCGTGTGAACGATCAACATTTTGTAACTTACCCCAGGCACGTTTGCTTCATATTCAGTGAAGGAGGAGCGATCGTCTCCATGAGATCCATAATACTGACGCCAGCTGATCTGAAATTCAAAAGTTTGTGTCTGAATGTGGTTCACAACAAAAGGTCGACCATAATTGTTGAAGGATGTGCATTACGAGTTTGTGACACTGTTCACCTATGCCAATATGGGTAAGTGCGTTTGTCGCACTGTGTACGCAATTCTCACTGGTAGTTTGTATTAATCGTGCATAAAACTGCACCGGATAGTCTGCCTTGTCTCCTATTGATTTTACGAAGTACAGACAACTAGATAAGGATTCTATTCAGCCGTTTTTTGACTGTGAAACACATCCTTCAGGCCACTGACCTCTGCGAGCACTAATTTTCAAATGATGGTTATCAATATTTTCAGGTTTTCTCTAGTGCTTTATTAAGTGTCACCCACAGTTTTGAAACCGTAATGAGAGCAATTTGTGCGACAAGTCTGTTTACCAAATTCTAATAAGTTGCAAACCCGTTATGCAAAAAGTAAAACCAGAAGACAAATTTTCAGTCCATCATAACTGCGGTAGTTTTAACGTTATAGTAATTAACTGTCAGCTTATGATTTGAACCCATAAGTATAAACTAGCAACTCTTCCATAACCTTCGAAAGATATTATGCTTCACTGAGTCTGTGTACACTGAATAATGTTTTTGTCAATCAGATTGTAACAAAAATCCAGCGATCGATGAGCATGCTGTGGGCGACAGCTCATTAATTCCAGTGGTCGTCTGAGGCTTACCACCAGTTAACAACTTCGAAATATGTTCGGTAATTGTGGTCTAAGAAATCCCAATAATTCCGCGCAAATAAATTTTCCAAACATCACTCAAGTCTTTAGTGTACACTAGGGGTAGATCTTTGCGCTCAAAAGCAACTAACGGCAACATTTAGTACCATATTTTATTGAGCGACTATTAAAGTTTGCATCATACATCATGTAACTAAGAACCAAATTTTGCTCGTATTACAATGTTGGTTTGACACGACGGACTTTCCGTCAGCTGGCATTAGTAATAGTCAAGTAGTACTGACCTGCAAATTGCGTTCGAAAATCAGTTTTCACCATGTTCGACGACATCATCACATTGATTATGGTGACCAATAGAATAAGGTGTAATACAAGTACTACCTGTTGCAGGATGTCAGGTATACTGTTGTGATTTTGTGTGTGACATAATTCTGTTTTCCGTGTATCATATAAAAATGTGGAGATCGGTTATTTCCAGCTTAATTGTCGCTTTCGAAACTGTTGTAAAAGTATGGTAAAACTCCGTGCGTGAACTGATTTTTCCGACACAATTCAAAGTTCAGTATTGAACTTCATTCACGTAATTGTAAACCCTGGGTTCCACACAAATTGATCATCAATTAAAATTACCTGGTATTTTTTTAGCGGAAGATTACCAGAAATTGGTGGTTCCCACTGAACAGTGACATCCACGTTTTCGTCCAGTATACGAGATCGAGATTCTGTCAAATTTCGCGGACTAGAGGGTGCCACTGGGCGAGTAAGGACACGGACAGGTTGACTGGGTTCACTCCAACCGCCGTGGCCTTCTGTAGAGACAGCTACCAGGCGGAACTGATACCAGGTGCCTGGTTTAAGATCGGAAAGCACCGCTCCGAGTTTTGTTGTCTTAGAATTGGATGAAACAGAATGATATGAAAGGATATGAAAAAACTATGTTGTCCAGATATCCGCATTAATTAAATAAGTATTTATAAAAGTTACCAGTCTCATGCAGACCATTGAAAGAAATTTGCAATAGGTTGTGGTCCATCAACCTGATGTACAAACAGCCTTACTAATATGTTCTAGTGGACGAACCAGCTGGAAATTTTAGCAATGTGACTGGAAATAGTACGGTGGAAACGATGTGTTCTGCAAATATGCGGTATTAGCTATTACGAAAGAGAACTGACCTCAGAGCACAACGAACAACGCCGATTATCGAAACTGAGTGTCATTACCCAGGGTACAGTATGACGAAGAACCAAAGTCTGCATGATCGGTGAATTTCGCCCAACAACTGTGCAATAACTACACCGGA
This sequence comes from Paragonimus heterotremus, assembly GCA_013368495.1. NCBI lineage: Eukaryota > Metazoa > Platyhelminthes > Trematoda > Plagiorchiida > Troglotrematidae > Paragonimus > Paragonimus heterotremus. The sequence goes on from LUCH01001073.1 coordinate 47,493, forward strand.
TATCAAATCACGTGTTCTATGAGAAACGGGTTCTGTTTCATTCAATGAACTCATAAAAAGTATTTTTTTAATGACTGGCTACTGACTAACGAAACAGTAGTTAATGATATCCACACCAAACGTGAAACGAAAGTAGTCAACGTGCTTGAGTGTTGTGGCCGAATGTTTCTTTTTTACTAGCGATGTGAAATTAACACAGGGTTATGAGAAAATTGCACCACTTATGCAAGAGACCCTGTGGTTTTTGATTCATGAGTTGAAACTCGATATTGGAGTTATTCGGACGTATCCGTTGTTAGAAGTGTTTCTGTTCAGTTAAACTGGTTCTATTTGACGGACTACAATTAGAAATAAATGACCTAGAAAAGTTTCGCACGTGTAACTGCACTGAACGTCACAGTAATATCAATAAGGAGTTAGACGGTAGAATTGTTTTTGCGTCTTACATTCTACTCTAAACGAGTCAACAAAATGTTTGAATGAATCTCCCTTGAACTCCATAATTGCTAATTCGCAAATGAAAAAGTTGAACCGTAGAGACAAGTGATACGGACAAATTTTTGGCCGTGACAACACGTGGCCAGTGTCCACATATTTTTTAGATAATCAAGCTTTCGGGGTTGACAGTCATCCTTAGTTGGCTTTTGATTTATGGGTGCTCATAATTTTATGTATATTGCTTTAAAAAGTAACATTCGTTTGAACTTCCTCTCTACTCATCGCCTACTCCCCGTCTTTATGAGTAGTATGTGATATAAAATAATTATGCCCATGTGTAGGGCGCTATGGTTGTCATCTTGAATTTGGACATTTTTGCGTATGCTCGACCACAGACGATCGATAACCCACTCAGGACGTACCATTTCGAACATATGTCACATCTCATTTTGATTTCATATATCTGCTCTTATGTGTTTGTTGATATTCATGCGTTTTCTACCATAGAAGCATTATCGAGCTGTTTGCGGTCTTTATCAGTTCGATTTGACCTCGGGGTGTTAAGTTCTAATGGTAGCCAGCTGACCTCTGAAGTGAAACACAGGACAGATTCTATCGTAAGATTGACGCAACTTACTCACTGGAAAGCGGGATGAAACAAAACAGACAAAATTAGCATGAAATGCGTTAAGAACTAGCCCGTGTGGTTTTCAGCTAACGGAAATGGAGTAGAACTGAGACTAACGATCTGTCCTATCTTGTCCGATGTCAACAGAATTCCAAAGTGGGTAGATTTGTCCTGGATGTTTAGATATGCAATGAAAATTCAATGATGAGCGCGTATTTTTACAATATTGCCCAAGTATAAATGGGTAGTAGACCAGAGACTAGTTTCTCTGTCGACCGGTTGCCTGCAAAATGTCCACACCGTCAAGTTACTAGTAGTGAACACTTTGTTCAAGCGTGTGTTTATCCGCAAACAATTCGATTTCGTGATGCCTATTTTTTTAAAGATATATCACTCATGAGGGATGTGTACATGTAGAAATACTTACAATTCCAAGCTGAGACAGTCCCTTTGGTAGGACAGTCAGGAAATACAAATCTTGAAGTGAATTCATTCCACAAATTCTAATCAGTCAAAAGCGTAGGATTCGCAAGAAAATCAAGACATGTTTTGGAAACATTTAACGAACTGTCAATGACTGATTAGTACAGTCTTCAGATCCTATTTTTGTATCTGCTCAAGTCCCTAGTTTCAGTTTGACCACTTCAATTCTTATCATCCCCCTCATTTCGACTGCAAACTTATCCTGGTGAATCTTTGATCTGCAATTCTTGGAATTTTTATATCAACGCCAACAATAGGAACGATAAGCTACTGTAACCAGTACAACTGGTTTGTATCGCCATCATTCTAGTGAACGATGAGAAACAAAAAAAACGTCCTTTTGCGATACACCTTACTTTCTGTTACTTGCACTTTTGAGGCCTCAGTATATTCCCAGATGTGTTTTGAAATATCGTGAACCAAGGGTGATTATTTCCTTCAAGAAACCCTCTTCATTTAATGCGTAGTCTTCAGTAAATAGACTATGCATGCCAATGACAATTAGAACAATGTGCCATTGTCTAAACCAGCTAGTGCAAGTATGAAGTTGTCTACGTTAGACTTTGACTCTGGGTCAACGTTACAATCCATGGCATATATCATAAATTTGGGTTGAGTGCGTGAAAATCTCTAAGTACTGATTGCATCACTTTGAGCATTGACGAGACTTTCCCAGCTAAATGCCAGCCCAGCGATCGACCGGCCATTTAAACCACCAACCTAATCTCTCAATATATTCAACAGTAGTAAGGTCAGTAAAATTTTGATCATTTTGCCCTATCCGTTTCCGCGCTGAACATACTATTGGTCACTTTGTCAGCTGACATAGCGTGATCGCTTCGTTTCGTTGTCATCGCCCGCTCAGGTTTAGCTCGCCAAAAAGTTTGACCTACTCACTGTGCTATCAGTAGGCAAACCAGTTTTAACTAATGGTTCCGGAAGCGCTCGCTGATACTGAACTACAGTAGACCAATTGATAAGTTCGTTTGTATGTGCATGCCATAAAGGATACATCGATAAGAAATACCTCTTATTTTTATTTCATTAAACTCACCCATACCAAGTTTCGCCACTCTCCAAAATACCGATCTGCAAAAGATAACGTATCGTGCATTTTTGCACGCATTGAGTGTCCTTCGGCAGACAGAGATCCCAGTATAGTCGCGGCTGCCGTGTTAGCCGGGTCGTGAAACATTCTCAGCTGGACGAGAAAAACTGCTGGATACTGCTCTGAACCCCAATCGTTATGAACTGTTGGCCGCGTTTGGTTGTAGTAGTTGGGCCAATCCAACTCTAATTTATACTGCGTTTCTTCTGTTGCGTCCGCAGGCTTCGATAGGTGACTGGCTTCGACCACAGTCTGTTTGACGATCGGGCAACCGGGAACGTACGGAACTCCTAAATCATGGGAAAGCGTGAATTTTGTTATTTTATTGGGGTATATAGATTTAAGAATATACTGTCGTGTTTACGTGCTTACATACATAGAAACTAAGGTCCTCATGATTTCCATGTTTATAAATTGGACGTAAATCAGACTGATATGTCATTATTGTCGTTTTATATGGCACTACATCGGTGGCTAGAGGTACACGAGATGGCATATTAGTAATGGCGCTGACTGCCATTAATAAGGTGGGGGTTTGAGTTCCCGATTAACTCAAGTGAACCTGGAAAGCGGCTCAGTACCCTGCATGACACGAAGGTCCGATGCTATTGAGTTGAAAACCATAATATATAACTAAGGTGCTATTCTAATCTAGCTCACACAATTGAAATGAGTCAAGCGAGTATTGAGGTCGGAATGCGAAGGTAAGTGCTAGTTTAGTCATCAAAATCGAGCTCTGGGATTACTTATCAGTAACGGGTACACAGAATTCCAATCTATCGCCCCTCTTGTTGTGTTGAGTATCCCCACCAGGCACAGTCAACTCCTGCATGTTGTCTGCTAAGGACTGACTGATCTAGAACTTCCTAAAGAATTTTCACCGGGAGGTAACATTACCACGGTCAGTCAGAGAACCAGATCCAGAGCCAGAACATCAGGACCCGACTTGCAACAAGTATATGAACCCATTCCTTGAATAACCACCTTTCTTGACTGTAGTAGCCAGAAAATTCAGGAACAAAGATGTGACAACCCTTTATCTTTAACTTTCACTTCCATTCCACAGCACTCAGATTTGCTTTAAGTAATCTGAAACATTTTGAACGTGTCAAATTATATTTAACTGTACGGTGTGTAGATGATACGATGACCAGGAAAACGGAATTAATAATAGTATGAAATTAGGAGGGACAAGTCCTTACAACGAAAACCATATTGATCCTGCTTTCCGATTAGTTTCATTAGCTTCCTCAACTATGAATGAGCGTCCTCCTAAAAATTCCCACCAGAAAGAATATCGACTATCGAAGGTTCAAATCTAGACTAAAGAATTACTTATCCTGGACACACGTCTTGTAAGGGACAATTTCCTCCCAAACTTGCTAGTTTTCATTATTAATACACTTTGAACGCATCATTGTGTACATAACGGGATCAAAACGCACATCAGAAGGTTAGACATATCTTTTTCTGTATCTCTGAGTCTTCACTGTTCATATCACACACGTACAGTGTCATGCAGACAGACAATAGAAATCAATCTGTCTTTATGCATCATCGAATCGACTGACACAGTTCGTTAAGTAGACCTGTGAAACGCGGAGTGCATACCTAAGAATGAAGAAGTTTGGCCATGGTTTAAATCATTGGTTGCCAACCAATTAAACCCCTGGCTGCTTTCAATATTAACTGACTCAAAATGTAACAGTCATAGTATTTCCATTTTCTAATCCACTAACCTGTGGCTGCAGGAACTCCTGGCAAGCAGATCTTGTTCAACGTTTGATTGGTTAGTTCTGTGGTTGAACAAGCATGAACAGGGCAACATTTGTACAATCCCGTCGGAATGCAGTCAGCATCGATCTGACATGGTCTACATGACGTTGACCAACTTTCGTCTCGTGGACAGTGAAGCTGCAGTTGTCCACTTTTACTTCGATCCGATCGAATGTAGAGATCACGCACAAATTGGCAAGCATCCACGCAACTTCGTTGCATTTCGGTAGTAGCAGTTTTTATACCGATTTGTAAAAACATCTGAGATGGGGCACAATTACGTCAAACCTTTACTTGAAGATGAACTTAATAAGTGCATAAAAGGATAAACAGCAACGGAGCAACAGGACAAAATCTCAGGAACATCGGCAATCACTGTAAAGTCAAGGAACTGTTATCAAATCCAATGGTATAGATAAACACAACTGAACAGCCTACCTGAAAAACTCATTCAGTCTTGAGAATACCTTAACCTGAAAGTAGGCATGTCCACAGGAACCACGCTCGAGTTTAGGCGCGTTGAGCTTACTGAAAGTAATGATTTCCTCAACCACTGGTAAGGCAGTACCACACATTACCAAAAACCACCCCCTGACTTTCTGCAGTTAGTCAGCATACAAGCTATAAAATGTGTATACTTTTAATCAAACGAGTTCGCGGTTTTTGGGTATTTAGTTCCCAGTGCAACAACTGATGAAGATGATCTTTAAATTCGCAGATTTCCGATGTCCAAACGCTTTCCTTTTGTCCCAATCTTAGGCAGGTCATATTGATAACTGGGACTGGTGCTGCAGACCACACTACACTTATCGGAACTGTATATGCATCAAGAATAACAGCCAGTCGTTCACCACACTAAACACTGTTTTTCGAGTCTTTTCCTCTTTTATCTAAGGTAGAAGATTTCCAACCGATTGCTTTGACAAAAGTAAATGAGACTGGTCATCGAATAGTAAATAACTATAGATTGTGATCATCTCATAAGTTGTGGTCTCTCTGATCTCCTTGATTTATGGTCCACAGAGTGTACATCCTTCAGTTAAATTTGTTAATGGCAGTGTGACAATTTAGCAGAGTTATCTGTGAAGTGTTGACATCAAATGAACTTGGGTAGTGAAAGCTGTAAGGAAGTTGTGTTGCAGATTTTGGTTTACACTCACATGCAACTCACCTATCTGTTTGAAATATACAACTACCATTGACTGTAAATACAGGAGATTCACAAATTTAACCTACTCGTTTCCACAGTTGTATTTCTAAATTAATATTTACACTTTTTATGATGGTTATATGTCGGAAGATTAGGCTGCAGAGAGGGCCGCCAGTGTAGCACTGGCAATGATTATCTATAAGTTCTACTTTCGGAAACGGTGAAAGGCATCCTTTTCTCGAGGCAACCCAGTGATACCGACGATGAATGTCAACCTGGTGGCAGCAATTTAGAGTTCCAGCTATCCCCAGCTGCTTACTTCCGATAAATCTGGGTAATTTGTGGATTCGCAACTGCTACTGAGTTGCTTATCAGCCAGATATAGACAGTTTGATATTGTATTTCAACTGAGTCTTAAGGCTTACAGTGAATTTGTTCCCATTATTTTCGCTTGGTACCTTGTTAACTTGAAGTCTGCTTGCGTCCGTTAGGCTGTTAGACGTCAAGGTGAACCGCCGATGTTAAGCTGCTAGTAATGACGATCGAGGTGACAAGCTGTGATACATTAGTTTATCAAGCGGTCCGTATTCGATGTCGAATTGGAGAAGAAAAATTGAAACTAACGACAAAGAAATCACTCAGCTTTGCACAACCTATAGATTAAACGGACTTTCAACTGATTCTGGAGGATTTATTTCAAGTAGTAGGTCATACAGGATTGAGGAGAAGAAGAGATGAATTTGTAGCGTAGATATCTCGCAAACTGTTAATGCTTCATAAGAAGATTTGACAGGAAACTGATCATCCGGATTAGAAATACTTACGAACTGATCTGAGCTGAGAAGTTTGCCCCTCTAAAGTGAAATAACTGAGTATTGCCTCAATGCGTGATAAGCTATTGAATCATCATTTCACGTGACCTACGGTTCACTGACCTCTTAGCACCGTAAATCAAATAGGAGATTAATGTAAATGTGCCCAGGTGACGCAATTCCACTTTGTCCTGAGAGAGTCGGGGGAATCTACGAACATCTACTCTATAGGTCCCTAGTTGTAAACACAATTACACGTTATTTTATGGTTCCTAATTAGGGTGCAAAATTCAGACATCTGTTTGGCTGGTCATCATCATCATCATCATCATCATCATCATCATCAGCAGCAGCAGCAGCAGCACCACCACCACCACCATCACCATCACCACCGCCACCACCACCACCACCACCACCACCACCACCACCACCACCACCACCACCAACAGTCTCCCGGGCCAGACGATTGTTATAATCAAATTAAGATGTTCCATTTTTCACAACTGATCTCTTAACAATCTGTTCCAATTTTCAAACAGTGAAACTTTTGGCGGTCTTCTGTCCCGACAACCTTTTTATAGGCTGCTCCACCGTTAAATCAAGCGAACTTATGATCGGCTTGGTGGTTAACTTTAATCCGAAGGTCCACTGTTGTGTTGTTTTGCCTCGTGCATCCGGTTGTCATATAAAGTAGTGGCAAACCGGAAGGTTTGGAAAACTTCCCCCCAGAGAATATATTTCTCAATGCTTTCCTAAACAGCGGAATGTTGTTTCTATTCTAATTATACCGCCCGTCATCCTACTACCACGAACTCAGACGTCTCGTTTGGGAAATATGAAATGGAGGTTCGTCCGTTTCTACTAGTCGACCCCATCTTCGTTTCAGTCTGACCCAGTGACATACCGCTTACAGTGTCGCACGGTCAGTTGTGCAGCTACACATGGATGTCTCTCAGTCAGTCCAAGTAAACAAAGATTAGGCATACAAATGGTTTTCGTTAAATAAGATTTTGGTATAATCAGTATTACATAGCAACAGTCGTTACTTTTTGGTATTGGTATGTTCGCCGAGCTTGGCATTTAGGTTGCAAACGTTTCATCACCAAGCGAGGTGACATCATCAGTGCGTAATCGTTTTAG